>JAGGAT010000386.1:0-33369 GCA_017657195.1 Termitomyces sp. T70a
TTCAAACTCAGCTCAAGTTGATGCTTGAGAGAGTTTGGCCTCAGACCGAGTAAATCCCAGAGGTGTGGCATATGCTACCCCTCAAACCAAGTAGGTAGAGGACTGGAGGGTTGAGAGCAAGGTTGAGAAGTGTTCAGAGAGTAGAGGACCGGGCTGAGGAGTGAAAAAGTAGCGGTGAACTAGTAGTCCCCTGACAATATCTTCATACTCATGATCACAACCTTCTGATTCATCTGAAGTGCTGTGTGATTTGAGAAGAGGTGCAATAGATTAAATAACCCTGTTTAAATGAATGATGAGCCATGGGTGAGTAAAAGTAGAATTAGAAGCTCTATTCTGTAGTTCCTCCTCAAGGTAGATTGTGAGATGAGGTATAGCCTTTTCAGCAATATAGGTATCTATTCTTGCCTCTCTCAGTAACTGTATTCAAGAGACCATTAAATGAAGAAACAAAACTCATGGAATTTGCTTGTTTTGACTGTGCAATTGATACAAATATTTTTTCAATCCAGGAAAATTCTTTTTTTTTTGCTTTGAGGACATCATAATGCTTGGGTTGTCAATGAAGAGCAGAAAAGCAAGTCTTCACAGCACACAAGTAAAGTCAAAAGCACAGTGATGCTTTGCATTGGAGAAACAGCACCAAATGCATTAATCTCCAAGAAATTCTTATTTGTAAGCATGATAGTGGGCTTCAAGGCTCATTTGTATTTGAAATACTTCTGATAAACTGTTTTTTAGCTCCTAAGTTTCCATAACTGGAGTGTAGAATAAAATATCCAAGAGGACATCCAGATCCATAGACCTCTTCAAGTAAAACAAAAACCTCAAAATTAGAGGCATTAGTATTAGTATTAACTATATAATAAACCTCAGGTCATAAGAGGAGAGCTTAGAGAAATGACTATTTTCACTGATTTCCTTGTCTAAATCTGCCTTTTCCTTGATCCTCCCAATAATAGACCTTCCTAGACCAGTTTTAGACTGGATGTGATGCACACTGTATTTTTCTTTTAGAATAAAAATAACTATAAAGCACTTAACAGAAGATGTGGGCTTCATAGACTAGTAGGGTGAAGGAAAGATGGTTAAACTTCATTTCAATGCTTCCTGCTAATAAAACAATGCAAGACATGCTAGATGTTCCAATGAATGTTGGCCTGTACTAAGAGTTTGAAACTATTTCCATTCGCCAGGTTGAAAATATTGCAAAAAAACATCCACTACTCAGCAATTTCTGCATTGTTGCTATCTTGTTGTTGTTGGACCCCTTGAATGCAAGGGACAGAGAAGCTTGGCAGAATAAATGTTTTATCTTGGCACAGTGAGAAGTTTTTTCCCCTCTCAAAGCTTTTCTTCACTGCTGGCAGCCAATACTTTCCTTGAGAAATAGGGAGAAAGAAATGTGTCATGCCATTTCCAGTGCACACATTTCTCAAGGAAAAAGGCTTAAAATAATGGAAAATGCCTTTTTCCAAGGTAAAGATACAGGCAAAGAAGTGGTATGACACATTTTCTTTTGGCTTTTCTAGTTGAAGACAGCTTATAGCACCAGCAATGCTTACCCTCCAAGGAACTAAGCAATGTTTTTCTGGCTAAACAGTGTTGCCAAGTGCAGAACAATTCATATGGACTTACTGATACTGCCATGACATGATAAGTCTTTTACTGCTGATAGGAAGCTCATTTGAGGAGCAGAAGCTTCTGCTTAGCTTTGAAGTCCCGGATCCTGAACTTTGACTATGCCAGCTAAGTGGATTGTCACAGTAACACTCATTGCTGCTCGCAAGTCCAGGTACCAGATAGATTGATCTAGATTGAACTAGGCTGAACTAGATTTAACTAGACTGAAACGGTACTCGATTGACTAAGTTGGCATTCCAACTGTCCAACATAGTTAATGATATCTGCAACCGAATTATCAACTGAAACGACTTACATGTCCAGGAAAAACTTCCACAAGACAGAAAAGATAAGACCTTGCAGACCATTCGTTAAAATACGTGTTTTCAACCCCCGACCCATTAGGCCCCATACTCCATCGGTCGCGATGACTGCACGTGCAGCATCGAGGTATCCGATGCGCGTTTCATTGACCTGGCGGTATGTCTTAACCACTCTCAATGAGTTCGAGATGCTGTCTGATACGACAGATGAAACGAAGCCGATGAAGGCGCGGCGGAAAAGCTTCTGAAAGAGTGTATGTGCTTCGGGGAGGTTGGCTTCGAGGTAATTGTAGGTGCCGAACCACTGCCAATTGGAAGGTGAGCTAAACAGGTCACAAGCTCGGGATAGCGTGGACATACGGGATAGTGTCCGACGAACGTAGCCGCAGCTGTTGCGAAGGCACCATACCACAATGTTCCGATGCCATATCGTGCGATCTAAATTAACACATCAAGTCCTTTACCACCTATCTGCATCCTCATCGTTGAACAGTGAGTGCTCACCCTCTGGCGCAGAATCGGTGGCCCCCTCCTCCCCTGTGTCTGCATCGTCGTCTTGATGGTATCCACCGGTGTAAGGACCATACGGAATCCAGCCGCAGCGATTGAAGCGAAGATGGTCTTAACGAGTGCGGGCAAGTCCTTAAGGTATAAATTCGACTGCAAAAGAGCAAGGATACCGGCATTAGCGGCCGTATCGCCAAAGCGTGCGACGGGGCCCTGGATAAGTGCAGCTGCGAGACCATGGTAGTATCGTGCCCATCCACCATCGGAGTAGAGGGTAAGTATGGCCTCCGAAGTGGTGGTTCCAAAGCGATATTGGAAGTTCATTACGGTGCGCAATGGCTAGGTTTCTGGATGAGCGTGACTGGTATATTGAGGGCCTCAAGAAGTATGTACCATTAGCGTCAGCACCTGGACAACCATGGCTGAATAGAACTAGTGGATCAGCTCGCATACATCTAAACAAGACACTTCATACCAGCTGCACCACTGAGTCCGCCACCAAGCGCTGCCTTGAACGCCTTCCCGAAGTCGAACTAAATGACCAATGAGCGTAAGAGCCATTCGACAATATGTTTTACACGAACATCAACATCGCCAGCATCGATAATCCCCTTAATAAAGACGGCGAGAATACCGGCACCAAGTAGGGACAAGACGATTTGGTACGTGATCTTCTTCCAACTTTGTTGTATAGGTGTTCCTCCACCCTCAACCGTCTGATTATTGCTTGAAGTGACAAGGAGAGGCTGCGTCTCGTCGGTCCTAGCGTCAATTACCATAGATTGCTCTTTTGACATGTTGGTCAGTGCCCAAGTACATTGACGCAGTGAAACAACCCTGACCGTAGTCCGACACGGACCACAAGGCACCGCTGAAAAGCTAGCTACATATCTGGCCCACGGTTTAGTAACAGGCACTCAATTCATCGTTTTGGTCCCATGCGTGGGCAGGATGATTGGATATGATTAGCATATCCTAGATAGGCATGCATAGCAGATAATACTAGTAGATATGTAAGTGGATCATATCGGCAATCTACGTGAGAGTCAAAGGTATAATATACGATATGGTCAGATTGGCCACGACAGAGAAGGCATAAGCGGAGACCTTTCGCAAGAAAAGACCACACAACAAGAAACTACTTGATTGTAGCGATGGAGTGGCAGTGGGTATTTCGAAGCCGAGCCTGCGATATCGAGGTGAAGAGAGCTATAGCTAGATAATGATACAATGCCAAGGGAGTCTAAATTTCTACCATTAGAAGGAAGTCAAGGCGAAGTAAAAGAGATACGAACCTGGTAATACAGATCTAGTTTTACATCAGATTCGTCGTTTTAGGCTGAGACAGCAACAACGCGAGGGGCGGCATCCCCGTCGATAGTCAGCTTATCCATCGCGTCCTCAAAAGCTTGTTCGTCGTCGTCTTCGCTCTCTGCATTTTCATCATCACTATTCGTTGTACCGTCATCGTCTTCTTCGTCTGCCTCATCCTCAAAGTCAAGCTGCCAAAGTAGTAATGAGTCAATCCCAGTTGAACGCAAACTTGTAATACACACTGGATCATAGACAACTCGTATAATCAAACTGCAGCTCGGACAAGTCGCGATGTCCTCGTAGTTTGCAAGTTGCTTTCGAGAAATCTCAAAACGGTCTCCACAGGGACAGGGATAATGATAGACACCCTTCACAGGATCCCAAACCATGTCCTCAATCTCAATCTCATCATAGTAGGCGCCCATAGCATGAAGTCCTAGGGTCGTGATCGTCGTTGAATCAGAAAACCAAGGTCGATGATTAAGGACATGAAATTTTTGTGACTCAGATCGACACCAGTCACAGGTTGACAATCAGCTTACACAAACTACATTACGCGGTCAACTTTCTCGCTTTCTATTCTCCACGATCAGCAGGTGTGCCTCATGGAGAGAGCATGGCGAGGACGCTAGAACGAAACTCTCGCGCCCTGATAGATCAATGAGATGATTGTGATAACAGGCCCATAACAGGTTATTGTACTCGAGGCTGCCTCGTTACCTTCTCATAATAAAGAGAACGGCTCACAAAAGGCCCAAGCAACCTTGTACCTCCCACAAGAAACCTTTACTTTTCCATTGCAATTTTGACGTCAGTTATTTTCCAGCAATGGTACACATACAGCCTACTCTTCCGCCTCAGGAGGCCGATGATCATTCCTTCTCAGTAACATCGATTCCATACCTGCCCACAATAATCACAGCTTCTATGATTTTCTTTGTGGTAGATGCGACGATCAGCCTGTTCAAACGACACGCACGAAAGCCAGAGGCAATTGCCTTCCCGGAATCATCGAGCTCAGAGCCACGCCGACCTTTGGCATGCTTTGTTGACAAGTCCCGCAGCATCCTAGAAGATTTTCAGGTGCTTGAAAAGCAACTGGCTTTCAGCAGATCACGCTGTTTCCGATACCCAACGCTTAAACGAAGACGTCGCGACCGACGCCTTGCGCTTGATCCTAAACCCTCAAGGATTCGCCGACCTCAGCCCTCGTGTGAATTCACCGCTTTCTGCGAACGGCTCCTCCTGACCAACAAGATATGGAAGCAGGAAAGGGAGCTTAAAGCCCTCCGCGCCGCATCCGACGCCAAGTCCTGTGCCTCTCGTTCCACAGCTTTCACCACATTCTGCGAACAGCTCCTACTCTGGAACCGAATCTGGAAACTAGAAAAGGAGGCCGCAGAGCTAGTACAGGAGAAAGAGAGGATCCGGAGGGAACGCATGGCAGTTGTCACACGCGCAGCGAAACGAATGGTGCAGGACGTGCAGAAGGAGCGGATGGTGGAGGAGTTTGTCAAGGACCTTGTCGACGAGGTTGGGACGGCAAAGGCCGAGATAGGGAGCATGAAAGAGAAGCATGAGAGGGAGGTAGAAGGGATACAGGGGGAGTGGGCGAGGGATTATCGGAGGGTGAAGGAAGAGCTTGAACGGCTCAAGTTGGCGCAGTCAGCGAGGCTTGTGGAACAAGAGTTGTCAAATTCGACAGAGGAGAGTTTATTCGAGAGAATCAAGGAAGGGAGGAGGCGTGTTGAGCAACTGGAAGAGAGCTTGAGGGGTGTCGGTTATGCTTCTTCGGATAGGACGACCGAGGATGAAGCATCTGATGTCGACTCCGACCCGGTATCTAACCTTTCGTCGAGCACATGTGTTTCATCCAGGGCTTCTTCAGTCAGACGGTCCTCGACTGCCACACTCGACCGGATACGAGAACGAAAACGATGCATAAGCCAGGGTACAACGCCAGCTCTCTGTAAACCGCAGCACTCTCGTCCTAGCAGTGTAACAAACGCTAGAATCCTAGTGGTTGGCCAAGGAAAATATGTCTTGCCCATGAGCAGGAACAGGAATCAATCTGGTAGACCACTCGCTGTTTTGAAGCGCACGACTTCAGCTGCGTTATGCGCGCCTCCAGCAACCTCCAACTCCGATTTAGTTTCCAAGAGCAGGTCACTGGAGGACAGGGCACCATGGAGGGTATAGTATTTATTGAGTGGCCGGACGCTGGTCGTTCTTGACTGTTTTTTTCTGGATATTTACTGATGGTGTCTGCATTGTATTGTCTGTATTTGGATGTATCTGTATCGTATCTCGAAGAAATCTACAGTGTCAATGTCAATAGGAGTGCCAATGCTTCTCTTACGAAAATCTCACTCGTTGTGTGGGTAAATCGTGTAAGTAATCTCCTCATTACCCTCCCCGTTACCAGTACAATCATAAAACCTTAAAAAGCAAGGCCGCGTATCCAAACTTTTCTCGATTGAGTCTTTGAATTGGCTGTGACGTGTCGGTACCTAAATTGACGAAGCTAGAACCTTTCTGGTCTAGATCATCAGCATTGAACGAAGATTGAGCACTAACAGTCAATATACTTGATCTTATAGTTCGTGTTCCATAACCTACAAACGAGAATTTTCTCCAGGACAGTCACCATAGAAGCATTCGTGAGAGGAAATATGGTCGCCAATCGGCATAGCACCACACTATTTCAAGAGTCTAACCAGGTTAAAAGCGGCGCTAGGATGTTATTTATGTCAAGACCATTCACCATGCATTTGTTTCCAGGACCTGCAGTCGCGTGATATGGAAGAATACACGAGTCCAAAATAACTCTACCATGTGTGGAATTTGTAGAGGGCCTAGTCTGAACTCAGAATAGATAGAGGGTAACCGAAAGCGTTAAGATCAGGTCGGTTGGGAAGAAAAAATCCATGTTGAGTGGAAGTGGAAGGAACCAAAAGTACCAAAGCAATCAAACCAAACGTACAATACGTGGTTCGACTACGCGTCGTGGTTTCCGACTGCGCTTTTTCTTGACGGACGATCACTGGTCTAAGGGATGATACCGTTTTGAGTGTTTAGGCTAAACGGCAATATTGTGGAGTTGGAATTGAATATTTTCTTTTGGACTGCCTTGTGCGTGTCAAGTCTTGATTTGTGCACCGCAATTAGCTCTTGTTCTCTAGTCTGGAAAGTGTCTCACACCACTCAGTAGTAGCAGGTTGAATGCATGGAAGGCTTTGCGCTAAGCATTTGCTTTGAGCCAACTCACCAGCAAAACAGAAAATCTAGGTAAGTGAAACAAAGAGTCTTTGACTCGATCCAATGTTCTTCGCTGAGAGGTTTCATGGAAAGCTCAAGGAGCCTGAAATGAGTTTTTCTTCAATTGAGAAAAGTGTTAAAAAAAAAAAATCCAACATAGCCCTTTTCCTTGTGTGAACACCTTTTTGTAGTATATCATGCTTTAGCGGCCCTGTGATTAATTCACAATCCATGGTCTGTAAATGTATGTGACAGTTCTTGGTCAATTCCAGCTGCCTGTCCCACTCAAGACCAGAAGATCCGACCTCGGTTAATGCGATACCCTGTTTCTAACGTGTTTTTAGTATAACTGCTCTAGACCCTAATTGGCAAAGAGTCTGCAAAAGCCAATCGCGAGTCAGAAGTATTTGTGCCAGGGTGAAATTGATGCCTGTATTGATTGGTTTCGACTAATCTGGATATTACCAGCCTGGATATGGCTCGAAGGTTGGCGCGATCCAGGGACACAATGGAATTGCGTGCACACCACTTGGCGGCGAGCTAAGATGCTTGAGGGGCTTCTGGGCGATTACGGGGCTTTATCTTCAGGGTAAACGGACCGGTATCCGGACTCGAAAGGGACTCTCGGGCGACAATCAATAACTGCTCCGCGGTACAAGGGTAACGGTAAGGACCACGCCTTTACAAATGACTCCGAGATGCCGGTGTATCAGCAGAGACAGATGACTAAAAAGCGCGAAAAAAATGACCGCTGTACGGGGAAAGAGAGTATCAATCTCATGTCAAGTCGAGACCAGAAAGAAAATGGCATGGAGTGATGTCGGCTGTATGCTCCTATACTGATCCTCTCCGTTGTTTTGATCCTTGGCGCTTCAGTTCAAGGATGAATTCGGGCATATCGGCGAGGTACCACATGAACACTATACATGCCGTACTTAATAAGGAAGCTGAGGTTGGTTGTTTGAGACATCGACTAGTGTACAGTGACAAGGAGCGCCAGACTGACGAACCTTACGATTTTGTCGCCGCTTGAATCTGAGAAAGTTATTTAAAAACATAGGAAAACATATACACAAATGGAGATAAGTATCTACTTCTTGGTTGCTGCTTCGAGATTCTTGACAATGATCTATGATGCCTTAGCGGGTTACCATCTGATGATCTCCAATTCTCACCGCAAGTGTGGACCTGTAATACTCGTACGTAAGGGCCCAACTCAGCTGTTTCTTGCACCCCTAGTCTGGGAACCTGTCCCGAAAACTTCTACAAAGCAGTCCTCAAGAAATATCGTGATAGATCCCCCTTGATCGATGGACTGACACAAGTTGGTCAGGCTTTCTTCCCCGCCATCGGCCTTAATTAACCACCGACATACCATTAATACTACGGGTGATCATCAAAGGTATAGCGTTTCCTGTTATACTTAGTGGAGATCCAGAAAAATGCTGCCATCACAAGGAAGACCTCATACCGAAGACCCCAAGTCGACCACGGATAGTATCACTCCTTCGTGTTTGCCATCCTCGACGTTCGTCCACAGTTCGTGCTCCATTTTGAATTCTTCTTGGGTACTTACTAGACCTTATGGGTAGGTCAAGATAGTGTTGTGCCTTTGCAGAAACAACTCGCAGCAGCAAATCCCACAGACGTTTGGCTCCTGCCTCCGACCCACATCGCTTCATCAAGTGGATCCAATAGAGACATTCAACCTACAGCACCATCGAGTGTCTCCTCATCCCACATGATAGGTCCTACGTCGACGTTTTATGATCAAAACACGATGGCGCAAGGCCAAGGGGATAGTCAAGCACAATACCAACAATGGATTAACGATGCATATGGTAGCGATCAGCAGCACTCAAACCACCAGCAGTCGATGCTCCAACATTCAGCCCACCACCGACCCAATACATATCAGCAACAACCTCAGGCATACCGCCAGTACTCTCGTAACTCCACACACCCGTCAGACCGGTACGGCTACTCTCAACATCCGCCTCCTCAGGCCTCGCATCCGCATTTTGCGAACTCTACGTTGGGGGCGACCTCCAGTCAGTCTGGTCTTGATGGTCTAACGGTGCCAGCAGGCGACGGCGCATCATACCTGCAAACCCCGTATAACCGCTATTTTACCCATCCAAACTCACCGACTGGCACGAACACATCTGGCTTGAACGTGAGCCATCAGGCATCCGAACTATCGTACCAGCAACAACATATTCCTTCTCAGAATCACCGAAACCATGGGGTCCAAAATACACAGTCTCAGTCCTTCATTTCCATTAATACTACGATACCTTTCTCAACTGAAGCGTTCAACCCTAGCCCTCATCCTCAGTCTTCACACTCTTCGTCGCTCTCCCCTGCAGCTCAATCCTGGACAAATGAAATCCGCTCTAATACTGCTATCTCCACTATGTCCTCGGTTCCGAAGACTTCTTTAGATATCAGTTCCAAGATGTTCGGATCTTCGTCTTCGAAATCTGCAGAGAGCAAATTACGGATGCCTACTCCCCCTCAAGCTACCGCGTTGTCACCTGACAATGCAGCAAAAGCCTCCGCTAAACGCAAGCGCCCAAATCCGGGCACCCAAGAAGACAGTGGTAGTGAGGATGATGAAGTGGAGAACCCGTTCAACTCCGGTGGAATCAGTGTCGGGAGTGTGATTGGTGGCGGGTCAAGGTCTCGATTGTGAGTGGTACTTTCTCGTACTCAAAGTGGGGGATGCGTTATTCACGATGTTCCTCTCCTCATTTATATCCCTGCAATTCTATAATGAACAACTGCGAACTCTGGTCCGGGAACATCGACGCTCCGCTGTTCAATTCGTCGGATCTTATTTGACCTGATATTGGTTATTACCGCCTACATCACGCTGCGCGGGAATGCTTGACATCCGATGCATTCGCTTTTGTCTGGCCCCGCGATATGGGGGATGGGATCTGTTTTGTTTTGCCTTGTTTGTTCTTCCCTATCATTTTCTCTGACGATACTCTCTGATCTGACCTACTCCACTCGTGGCGCTTCCATTCACCCCTGCTATCTTTCTTTTGGCTGATTGCTCGACCTCTCTTCTGCAAATTGCCTGATCCGTCATTTTCTGAATATGATCTGCACTGCCGCGGCTCATTTCTCCCCCCGTCATCAACCCCATATTTATCCTCAATGACTGAATCGCCTAATTGATCCTCGCCGAATCTCATCATGACGCCACGGGGAATCATCATCGGACCCACAAAATTCCAATTGCCCGGTGAATCTACACAATATACTTGATAGGCCCGGCGCTTGTACCCATTGCAAGAAACTAAAGGTACATAGTTTTCTCCAGTCCCTTTGGGACGGCTCATGTGTTTTGCCATTCTCTTTTCGTTTTTTTCTAATTTTTTTTTTTCAATTTTCGTTGGCTGTCAAATCAATTGTTCTGTCCATCCCTTGAACCTTTCGCGGTGATCGTGATTCTTCTTTTTTTTTTTCTTGTCGGTGGTTACTTTTGACAACTCCACTTCTCTTCTCTTAACACCGCACCGTACTCCGTAAATCTTGACCTGATGTTTGTTCTCCGACTTTGACAGATGAAATGTGATTTTCCAAAAGGCGACAATACGTGTAGGAGATGCAAAACTGGCGGTCATTTTTGCATTGTAGAAGGCAGAAAGCCGAGAACGGCACCCAAGTAAGTCTTAGTCCCCGCATCCATCATTTCCTATCTTTCGGCACTTTGTACTTGCGAAGGTCGTTTATCTTCTCCGGCATACTTACGTGATCATGCGAGAAGATCATGATCACCATTTTGACGTATCTGAACCGCAGACGTTGTCTATTGTAAACGGGAGATGATGAATGCCTTGGCGCAGCGTTGTTTGTTGTTTAAATTCAGGCGTTCGAAAAGAACTACCTGGTCATATCCTCTGTTCCCTTATCCTACGATGTATTCCTCGTCAAATTCTTCCCTTGATTCTTTACCATTGATTTCGTCTTCTTCATCGTCCTCTTTATCTTCCTCCATGTCCTCGAACTTAGACTTACCGCGTTCTTTTGTCGCCTTTAGCAAACGCGAATATCTCCTTGCACAGATCAAACAAAAGGATGCAATTATTGAATCCCTTCTCAAACAGGTAAACAGTGCATATGACTATTAGGATGGCGTTATTCATAGTATGGTCGGTGTCTAGCTGCATAACCCATATATCTCAACTCCTATGTCAATCGCGTCTTATCGGATGGCCACATCACCCTCGGACCAGAATAACAAGAACATCCTGGATTGGTTAGATCGCCTACAATCCAGCGTTCGTTCCGCGGGTGGGAAAGCTGGACCTAGCGCTTTCAAGGACCCTCGGGACCCCAACAGTGGAGATGACGATTCCGATACAGAGGAGACACACGCACAGCGATTCGGCCTTGTGGCGCCTCCGGAAGATGATGACAGCCAGACAGTCGGAGGCGAAGATAATACAGCCGCAAATGATAAGCTGTCTTCTCTCCCGGATTCGGATACTCCCTTGGGCCTGATCGCGAATTTGAGCTTGAGCAACAACAAGTTGAAAGGCAAGAAAGATGCGAAGGAATTAGACGAGAATCCGGACGATGACGATGTCGTATGTGCTGTTCCTTCAATAATACCTCTGTGTACAAGAAACGAAGCTGACCTCTCTTTTAGGGTGTTGCGAACGAAACATATTTCATGCCAGGTTTGTTATTCCGAATGCGTTTTGTTCACATGACCCAATCATATTACGGTTTCAGGCCCTGCTACTGACCTTGGCATCCGGGCGACGTTAATTGAGCAACACAGCCCTCCTGAGATCTTGGTCCATGGATTGGTGACGCCTGGGGATGTAGATGCTCTCTATAATATGTCGGTGATAGGCCTCTTTTCACGTCTTTTCACTTACATACTTCAACTTCGCTCAGATTTTTCAAACGCGTAAATGTAAGCATGCCCTGTCGGGTGTCTTCGTGGCATGTAGTAATTTGATCCTTCACAGCCTTTCGTTTCACTTTTGGATCCTAATATTCACACGCCGGCATCTACCTTTGCAAGATGCCCCTTCCTTTTCACCGTTAGTGAGTAATCAGGAGTTGATCTAACGAGAAAGCAATGACTTATCTTCTACACATGTAGTCTGTGCTATTTCATCAAGATATTATACGGAAAAATCAGAGATCTATCCGATTGCTATGCATTTCGCGAAGCATTCAGCAGCGAACGCCCTCATCGACGGATGGAAGTCTGTGGAACTTTGTCAGGCATATATCTTGATGAGCATATACGCTGTCCCAGCGCGGAGATGGGAAGAGGACCGGAGTTGGCTCTATACCGGTCTAGCAATAAGGTAACTCTGACGACACAACTTTGATTTAAATGACAACTTATTGCTATTCAGGATTGCCACTGATCTCAATCTCCACCAGGTTTCTGCAACCAAGCCACAGAGTGAGAAGCAAGAAAGAGAAATATTGAATCGAACAAGAGTCTGGATGATCTGCTCTAATTTGGACCGTTCAACAGCAACACAGTTTGGCAAGCCATCCACTATCAAGGAGGATTAGTTGGTCACCTTCTCGTCAACATGCTCTCGTGAGGAACTAAACTTTTGCTTTGCAGCATCATGCGAAATGCAAAGGAATGGTACAAGAAGTCGAAATACAACCTTTATGTAAGAACCTTCGTTCAGTTGGCGACTGATACCAACTGACTTTTCAACCGATGCTAGTATGATGTACATCTATGCGCATACTCAGCCCTTTTACGAATCATGGCCAAATCCCATGACGAGATCTTCAGCGACCCATCTTCACCAACTGGTCTCAATAGGGTATTCTTGATATACCCTTCTATATGAATTCAACTAATCCAAATCATGTATAGCGGGTCGACTTCCGTACAGTGACCATGGACCACGACGCACAGTTGATAAGATATCAGGAGGAATGGACGCAACGGTTCTCTGAACATTCCGATCTCACTGGTAGGATTAATGCCTATGCACATTCACATTATTCTCACCATGTAGGGTTCCAGATGGAGGTTGTGCCTTCCGATGCAGTCTGTTACCATTGTACGCTCATTCATTACCTTTTGCACGAAGTCTGACCTTTCTCCAAGTCTCGTGGAATATTCGCGCCTCGTGATGTTTTCATTCGGATTTCAACAAGCATACCAACGTGGCATTGAACCGAGAGATAATATATACTTTAGCAAGGTACATTTTTTGACGACCCTGTGGAAATTGTTCTGATCTCCTCATAGTGTCTGGACGCTGCTAAATCTGTCATACGTAATATGGTCGAAAATCTGGCCCCAACAGGATATATGCGTTATGCACCTGATGGTATGTTGTCTGAGTTCTAGTGCTGAAACCTGCTCACCTTCAGGGCAGGGCACTTCATCTTCGCTTCTTTTGCTTCAGCTTTCCTTCTTAAGGTATGTCGTTGGTTGCAGCAGTGGTATTACAGGAGTGTTCATATGATATCTCCAAGCTTCTCAAACCTGAATTTTCCAGCCTCCTGTCGAAGGAGCAGGAGACTGAAGTCTTCGACTTGATTGGACGTCTTATCCAAACTTTGAGCTCTCCCGAAATTGCAATCGACGATCGTCATACTCCGAAACTCTATGCGCGTTTCCTTGCTGGCCTCCTGTCACGCCACAGGCGAGATGGGGCGACTGTGGGACGCCTCCACCCACACCCTCCACCAAGCAACAACACGCCATCCCGCGACGTCGCGCATGCCTCTTCGACCTTTTCTGTTCGCTCCCCTCAAAATGACAGCAGTCCAACTCAGGTTTCTAGTTTGAACAATTCTCCTTTCCAGCAAGATAGAAAGATGGACACAACGCCTATTTATCAGCCAGAAGCTACGTTTTCAGCTGCAACTGGACCAATTCATTTTGGTAGCAACGTTGGCGTTGCCTCATTTGGAAGCGGGATGTCTGATGAAGAGATGCTTGCGGCGATGCAGACCCTTGAGAATCCGGCCTGGTGGGACAATATGATGATGCCTGGGTAAGTCAATTTTTGTTAGTTGGCCAACAATAGACTCTATTGATTCTTGTAGATTTTCGTGGCCAGATGCGGCGTCGTCCCCCAGCAGCAACGGCAATTCTCCACAGGTATCATACTCTCAAACGGTATATCCCCCGTCAGCACCGTATCCTGTTCAATACCACAATGTTCCTCCTGTAGGAGCTATCAACATGCTCCAGACCACGCAAGTGGGCTTGTATTAGAATTTTTGTTGCATATTCATCATTAGACCATATATCTCTTGCGCATCATAGATTTTCCAGTCGATCTACTGAATCAGAACCCCTACAATATTGCAATCTCCACGGTATGGGTTTCTGCATGTAGTAACCTTGGTGCACCAAGACTCTGTCGAGCTGAGCATCGAGCATCTGCGATATAACTTCATCCCTGGAAGCCACTCGTACTTTGTGCATACGCTAGCTACCCCGAGCTCGCTGTGCTAGAGAATTCGAGAGGTCCTTATGCCCCTCCTGGATTTCAAGCGCTTTGACGGTTGAAATCTTTCGAGGACGCGATATTCCACACCTAGCTAGCGCTTCACAAGCCAAGAGCATACTCAGTGCTCATAGAGACTTTGTGGCACGGGACCGTCAGTGACAGTATCATGCATGGGCTGCTCCGAGATACCGTGAGCATATATATGTACAAAGACGATGAGAGCCAGCCTTAATGTTCATTGTAGACTGATGTATTTAATTGCATTTCATCCTACGGTAACTCCAGAAGAATACTCACACGAGAAAAGAGATATACAGGACGAAGATGTGAAAAAAAGCTTGAGTTTATGAAAGATCAGATCCGATCATACAAGAGTTTGATAATGTCATGGGGCCCGCTTGTCGAAAAAAGGGGAAAGAAAGATGCGAATGAGGGCTTCATGGACGAACTGGCTTTAAGCTGCATCAGCAACTTACCTGCCGTCGTTCTTCGTTGTGCCAGGATCAACTGCAACACATGTCCAGATCCTTGAGCGCCCGAAACATGTCCTCAGCACAAAAGATGAACTCGATCTGCTCTGGATAATACCGCGCATGCAGTCTACGTACAATTTCACCTTTGTCATGGACTGAGGCTAACTTCGATATTCTTCATGCCGGTGAGAATCTCAGCGGGCATTTTGCTAATGACATTGTTATCAAGATGGGTTGTGGCATTCTTCGGCTTGCCGTGATCCAGATCTGCTGTGCGATAATGCCATGTCACGCTTGCTTGCTTTTCATCTATTGAGCTCGGATGTGTTTCATGTAAATACTCAAAGATCTTCAAGACCTCTGATTTCCACCCAAGTCAAGCCACGAGGTTGTGACAGACGGAATGCTCCACCGATAGCCCGATTCCCTTGGGGATGTGTTTGTCCAAGCATACACAATCGCGTCTGGAGACAACATGAGTAGGTATGGGCCGTTGCAGGAGCTCCTAGCCTCGAACTGCGACGGCTACGCTGTGAAGGGATTGGATTTTTTAACCTCCGCTGCGATGTCCGAAGCGGTCACCTATACTTATCGTTAATCATGCTCAGAAGTCCTGGATCCGAACAGCCTGTAGTAATGAATTTGAAGCAGATATGTACGTGTCATGTTCAAGTTCCCTCATGTCTGCTTCAGGATTTCGAGGACTACAGTTGTGGACAATCAAAGACGACAAAATTAGTACGGGAATAAGAATATTCAACTTTAGATTTTAACTCGGCACATCGAAATAGGATACTTCCACTTGTAAGCCAGATGATTCTATCTTGTGAACCCGTTCACGGAGTTGCATGGTCTTTCTGTGTTCAAGTTGCTCGTTGCTTTTTCAAATACAAGTAATCACCAGTTCTAACCATGAGTGCAGCAGCTGCATATATGGCAAGGACAGTGCAATATACTGCGCTTCATATAACCTCTTATGTATGTTTTGCTCTCGATTTGTATGTTCTGCTCTGAAATGACGGAAAGCTTAGCTTCTTCCTTCCACCTCATTACAAGCGGCATTTCAATTGCATATCCATGCTTAGCTGAAACATATGAATGTTTCAGTGTTACAAAAACTGCGTTTGTAGAAACTTGTTGCTGTTAATGACTCACTACATTGTCAATCATTGATATATGGGGTTCATGATTTCTTCCATCAAAATACGCCAAAAAAGTCCTACAAAGTTTTTCCCACGAGTAGATCAGGACCGCCAAAATTCAGCGGAGCTTCTGATCATGACTGTCTACTGTGTTTGTATCTTACCCCTGGCTTTCAAAATTAGGTGTTTGTTATTTTTTGTCTTGTTCGATTGTCTGGAATTGTAGGATAAGATCAGCCTTACGAAAGATCAGTCGCCTTACCATACTTGCTGCTAGATCACAGAGCCGAAATGAAAAGCCTCTGAAAACTTTCTCGGTTCGTTTGGATGACATTGCTTCCACGGAAACCCCGTGGCCAACCCGTGGCACTACATCATTACATGCATATATATATATATCCCACGGTATGAGTCTACACCGATCCCTGTCTTTCAGTCCTCTCTACTTGTCGCTGCTTCAACGAGAATCGAAAAAGTCTCCAACATGTCCTTTTTGTCGACCTTATCTACGGGAAACGGGCCTGGCGACCTGGAGAACGAGGAGGGCTTACCCAGACCCATTACTCCGCCGTGCAACCCTGATTGTGCATCTTCGAGAGCACACAAGCCCACATGCATGGTTATTCCCACTCTCACAACCGCGCCACAGACATCTACATCCTCTGTAATTACAGAAACGACGGCTCTTATTCAGCGGTTTTGTCACCCGACACCGCTGTGGTACAACACCCAATCGCATACACCTATGCTGCCGAACTCAAATTCAAACCTGACTACAACGTCACAATGTGGTGTGACGAATATCATCCCGCACATCATCCCGCACGCTCTTGAAATCGTGATTAAGAGTATCCCTCCCGTTCTTCTTGGGTGCTTACTCAACATCCTGGATGGAGTTTCCTGTACGTTACCGTTCTCCTCTATATAGCTGTCCCATCCCACTTCACTCCATTACCTAAATATAGATTGAGACTGACTTGGATTGATTCTCAAACAGATGGTATGATCCTGTTCCCTGATACGGGTGTTTTTTCGGAACTTGGTCCCATAGGCGTCACGATGTTCTTTCTCTCGTGAGTATTCACGGTTTATTGATCCATTATGCCAACATCAACAACTCGTCACTTATTGCGTAATTTTGCTAATTTGTCTCTGGCACGTGGTCCCTTGTCATCTTTAGCACAACACTCGGACAATTAGCATACACGTGCGGGGGAAGTGCATTCTCGGGTGCAAATGGAAGTATGATGATAGAAGTTATCGTAAGTCATTCTTTCCAACCGCTCGACTTTAGAATACTTTTTCCCAGAGCACCCTCGCAAACTCTAACTTTTTTTGTCACAGCCCTTCTTCCACACCATCGCATCTAACATTCAATCCCAGATCGGGGAGGACAATCCGAAAGAAGTTATAGCCACTACACTGGCTGCGTTTACTCTCAGTTCCTTTTTGTCAGGCATGTCCAATCTTTAAAGATGGATCGACGGAACCAATTTTTTACACATAATGCAGGGTTGGCATTTTTCATCCTAGGTGCACTCAAACTTGGCACTCTAATGGACTCGTTTCCGAAACACATTCTCATTGGGTGCGTGCGCTTGTCGATGATACTTACGTACAACCTATCCCATTGAAAAAAAATCAGATGCATAGGCGGCGTAGGCGCATTCCTCATACAAACAGGATTCACGGTATCTCTACGAATAGACGAGGACAAATTCAAGGGGGATTGGGGAACATTGGAGATGATGTTTTTGAATAGGAGGAACTTTGTGCTATGGGTTGTGCCTTTGGTTCTCGCAGTGTCGTTGAGGGTTGTGACGAGTAGGTGGAAGCATCAATTGATATTTCCTATCTGTGAGTTACAATGCTTCCTTTACTTGCCTTTTTGATTTGGACATTCGGTTTTGCTTGTTTGACTTTTCCCCGTGGAGATGTTTTTTCCGTGTTCACATGTTTGACGTTATATTTCCGAGGCATCGGTCACTGATGTTTCGGCACCAAAACTAAATCTGGAACAGATTTTCTCATCATACCAGCCATCTTCTACATCGTCGTCGCAGCGGTTGGCGCTGACCTCTCGGACCTACGCAAAGGGGGATGGATCTTCGACATGGGGTCCACAAAGTCTCAAGCATGGTACAAGTTGTACTCTTATTTTGGTGAGGTGTCTCTTTCCTTCTGTTAATGCCAAGGCGCTACTTTCCTCTCGTTCTCTCCCCCCTGATGGGTGATTGTTCAGAATCGGTTACTTACGCACGTATCTATACACCTAGATCTTCAAGCCATTCGGTTCGGGGTGCTATGGGGTACTCTTCCGACACAGTTTGTGTTGTGAGTGGAGTCATTTTTTGTATTTGAAAGTGTGTGGAGGCTGATTGGGGGTTGCGACTAGGCTATTCTTCAATATCCTGCATCCGCCGTTAAATGTTCCAGCTTTGTGTGCGTTGTCGTTTTTTCTTAAAAACCGGAACTCATGGCGTTGAATAGCTGTATCTCTGAAAGAAGATGTCGATGCAGATAAGGAACTTGTCGGTCATGGATATTCAAATATTCTTTCTGCTCTGTTTGGTACAGTGTATGTTTAAAACCTTTTCTTCCCAGGTCGACGTCTAACATTTATTGACAGACCAAACTACCTCGTCTATGTCAATACAATTTTGTGAGTATCGAGTACGTTGGATGATTGGTCATTTCTTAGATATACTGTTGAAAAGATTCTATCGTGTCGGTGGTGATAGCAGAATCGCTGGATTTTTGCTCGCTGTCATGACGGCAGTTTTAGTGATCATCGGAACAGGTCCTATTGCATATATTCGTAAGTTCTGTCCTCTGCATTGTTGGACTCGTGCAACTGCCCTGATCTATACTTACAGCGGTTATGGTCGTCGGTGCCTTGGTTTTCGTTCTCGGCATTGATCTCGTCAGTGAGGCAGTTTGGGACACACGGAAACAAACCACCAGGTATTGCCCAATGTCTCTCGCGATGATAAAGTCGAGACTGGAAGTTGGACATTAGGACCGAGTATATTACAATTGTCGGAATCATCGTTACCATGATTGTATGGGACTTTGTTACGGGCGTCCTGTGTGGCATCATTGCTAACTGTGAGTATCTATGAAATATCTTTCTTCTTTTTTTTCATAAAGTCCTTGATTCATCGCTTGACAGGTTTTTTCTTTGTCGTCCAAAACTCGCAACGGCGAAGTATACGTTCTCTTCATACGGGAGAGACCGCTATGTCCACAGTTCGAAGACCAGGCCACCAGCGTGACTATCTCCGCGAAGCATTGAAACGGGCAACGATTGTCAGGCTTCAAGGTTCTTATTCCATTTTATTGAAATGGAACACTTTTTCAAGTGCTCGCAATACCCAATTCTAGGTTTGCTTTTCTTTGGAAACATATTCCATGTAGAGGAAACCATTCGGAAAGCTGTGGATGGCTTTGAGTGCCATTATAATACTGTCAATTTTCTTATCCTCGACTTCACATTTGTGGCGGGCATGGATATGTCCTCGTCAGGAGCATTTGCACGGATGCATCGTTATCTGTCAGGGAAGGCAGCGACGATGGTGTTTTGCGGGTTCTGTAGAGACTCAGCAGTGGCAAAGTCGTTGGAGAGCGTGAATGTTCTTGATGCTCACAATGTTGAACATTTTCCAACATTTAACGATGCCATGGAGTGTAAGTTGTCTCGAATGTCATTTTTCACCTTGAATTTCATTTTTTGTGTTATGATCAGGGACTGAGAATGCTTATCTTTGCATGGCACAGAAGTATGAGGTCACATCAACTGGTGTGTAAAGTAGTTGATTTGTTCTCCATCGGCGGTTGATTGTAGGATAGCTCTACCTGGAAGACACGATCATGGATACGATGAATTTGAGGCACAAGCGTTAACAAGTGGCCATAGGACGATTGCCAATGGTCAGCACTTTTCAAACCTAAATCGATCACAAATCTCAATTCTCTCAGGAAACTACAGAATTGAAGGCTTACAGGAACATCCAGGTGAACCCCTCAACACCCTTATTAAGGCATTCTCTTCTTATGATGACATTGACGTCGACCTCTTCCGGCCCATGAGCAAGTATCTTGAACATTTATGTCTTCCTCAAAACCACGTGCTGTGGAAACAAGGCGACGCTCCGGATGGGTTGTATATCATTGAGTCTGGTGTCCTGAGAGCTTCATACAGGTTTGCTGAGCACATACAACATGTCGAGGAACCAATGGTGTCAGGGACTCTTTCTGGTGAATTATCGGCCTTGTCGGCTCTTCCCAGGAATGCCACTGTTGTTGCGGAACGTGATGTGACGTTGTGGAAGTTGAGCACCGAGAATCTCATCCGTCTCGAGGTGGAGGAACCTAGATTGGCAATGTGTTTCCTTCGGCTTGTTCTCAAAGGTTTGTTCCCTGTCTAGTTTCTTGCTGTTTTGGGGACTTACAATGATCAGCTGCAAAATTCGATTACGACACCCTACTTTCGGCATTAGCGTCACGACAATAGCACAAATAAACATGGATCTTTGATGGTCAGAAATTGCTGCAAAATATGGACGATTGTCTCTTATGTGTAATGATTGCCTGGAGAAACTGACATATACTACCAACGATGCTTTGATTTTGGGCGTTCATAGTAATATAATCTAGCATTTGGACTACAATATGAAACAGAACTTGAGGTATCAGTCATGGAAGACGATTCCGATTTGGAGAAATATATTAATGATCAATATTTATCGTGTCATCATAATTAAAGGACCAGATGTCCGAATCTCCGAAGGGCTGCAGTTCATCCTCGGGACGCCAACTCCTCCTGGCCGTGTAATTTAATTACCAGCCTTGTGCTGCTAGAAAAAATTACGTGGCTCCTATCTTCGGTGATCAACGTTCCGATTATACTAGCAGAGACATCGCCAGCACATTGGGAAGATGGATGGACCGCTCATGCCAGTCACTATTTGAGCTCTTCATGAAGCATTAACGTCCCGTCTTATAACTAGTTGGCGCCCTTGACTTTGACTACTGGGTACAAAGAAACCTCTGTACCATAACCATTGGCACTTAACCATCGGATGATATCTGTCGCTCTATTTACGGCAATTTTCTTGCCGTTGCCAATTTCATAACTGCAGTTCTTTCTGAGACATGCTTGAGTTCCCTGCACGCTGGCAGTTGCTTGTTGTGTATGCCACGACCATCCCTAGTCCTATGGATGGTCACACATTGATAACTCAGGTCATTCGGGATCGCGTGAAAATAGTTGTTGGCGCCGAGGAATAACTTTTCCCAGATTTTGGGTCAGAAAGTGTTTTTCGAATTTGATGCTGCCCATAACACAGACGAGAGCGGAAATGATGGGGCCTATGTGTATTGTGTTGCTGCATCCGAATTGACAATTTTTAAGATGCCCACAACGTATGGGCTCTCCAGGAAACACATAGAACGGAGTTTTCCGGCCCGGATACTACGGTCCACGGTCCGGTTTGTCACAAAAGATGATCTTTATCAGGCGGTTGGTTCTGTCAAATACGCTTGCGAAATTGCTGCTCCTGAATCTCTGGTTTATCAAACAATTTGTCCAATCGACATGCCAGATCATGAAGTTCTATCACTTAGATACCCAGTCGGAAGCGCTCCAGATAGTAGAAAGACAATACCTTGGGACGAACTGAGTCCTGAAGTAAAGGTGAGTTCTAAATTCGTCTATTCGTTGAGTGTCTCTACTCATTTGCATTGGTTTCAGATGCTCGTGCAAAGAGCTTCGAGCGGTTCTCTCGAGGGGCTCCAAGTCCTTGTTGCCTGGATGGAGCTTAACAAGCTAACAGCTCGCCAAGATCGCCTGGTGCCCATTCTATATCATCATCTGGAAAAGGACCCACCCTGTAGCTTTAACAGCCAATCTGCAATTCTGAAGGCGAAGTTTGCATCCGCATCTTTGGAAGGTGTTGTGCAGAGTTTCTTGTGGCAGTTATCATCAACCGCGATTTCCACTTCCCGAACTCTTCAGCACTTTACCCGGTTCTGGGACAGCATTTGGAAGTGGATTAACGCCCTATATTTGCGCATCTACTCGAAAGGCCTATTCCACGACCTTGATACACCATTAAACAATGGGACAGATGAGTATCGGACGGTGATCGCCATCCGACATCTCATTACTATCTTAACTCATGAACCATTTGGTTTATGGTCTAGGTTACTGGAAACGCCGGGTTTCGTACCTCTGCTAGTCGATGTCTGGGCTAGACTATCGGAGACCGGTTCAGGATCTGCCCATGCCTCGGAAATCTGGTTCAGTATCACTATCTCCTTCTTTTCCATTGTTAGAAAACATCATCGTACTACGATGATCGTGGATGCACTCAATGGAGATGTCTCAAGACTGGCCACTTTGATACTCAGGAATCTCCGCGCCGTGACTATTGATGTGGAACTTACGGATGAATATTTGCAACGTGCTTTACCTCTCATCTCTTTCATAGCAACTAGTTCTTTCTATGTACCGAGATTGGGCACCGCACTTCTTGCCCAACACAGCATGATGGAAGTCATGCGCTTGCTCGCACTTCACGTGAGCAGGCCTCATACCAAAGCTGAAATGCAAGATCCTATGCATGGGTATCATATCAGATCGTGCATCTGTTTGTGCCTCATGTATATCCAAGCAGCTTCCAAGGTCACGGACGGTTACACCTGGCTTACTCAGGCTGTTCGATCACAAGTCATACAATCAATATTGAAAGCTGCTGCTCTTCCGCAGCCACCGACGAACATTTCAGGTCTAACGGCTGCAGAGATACGCCGTGTTTCCAAGTTCTCCCCTGCTAAGCTGGAAAACGGACTTATTACTGTCATGCAATTTCTTTCGATGTTTCTCATATACCGTTCATACACAAGGGAACTGGACAGAGTGATGGAAGATCCAGTAATACAACTCTTGGAATCCCGGGTCCCCAAAGACGGGGAATTTTGGTCATCTTGGGCACGCTTTAAAGGTGACATTCATAGTAGGGTCGCAGTCAAGGCTGCTTTTGATAAGATGGGCAAATATAACTTGCCATGCTCAGCTCCCAACGTACGTCTGACGTCGTGGTCCATCAGAGAATTAGAGGACCCTAATTGATTAACCATTAGTGCAAAAATTACGAAACTAGGAAATACTTCAAACTGTGTGGCGCGTGCCAAACCACTCCCTACTGTTCCAGGGCCTGCCAAACCAAAGATTGGAAATTCGGAAGCCACAAATCATACTGCTATAAACTTCGAAAGGATCGAGAAGGTGGATGATACCTTTTGCTTACCAGAGCGTTGGCATAACTGATCAGTGGATTTAGAGGGAGGCTCGACGCCCATCTCTGAGCACGACCGTCAATTTATTCAGTTTAGCGCTGACTACCACGTCCAATGCTACGCTGCCCAAATCTCACTCTCACAAGATATGCTTTTCCATGAAACTGGATCGGAAGACCTTGTTGTCTATGTCGAATATAGCAACCCAACCGTTGTATTTTTCGTGGATGTTCCAGAGGCATTTCCCGAATTTGTTCAACGTCCGATTTTAGCCCAAAGACACTTGCTCAAGAATACAGGATTTCCTGAGATTTATTTCGTCATCGGCGTTCCCTTTGGCAAATCGCGTCAGATCTTCATCCTCGGCTCGGACATGGCAGATTCTCCTGATTTATGGATCAGAAGGGTCCTGAAACATGCTCGTGCCAACTACGATAAGGAGCAGGAGGATATCTGGAAAGAGATGTGTATTCTTCGCGCAAATCGTCTTCCGGCGCCAGAGTCGCCCGTCCCAGGATTTCCACAACCGACCATAAGGGTTTTCAATTGCCGATTTGATGATCCTAGCATGCCCCATGTTTGACCGATGTCTGCATCAGATCGACGAACAGGATTACAACTCATGTGCGACGCATATACCTTGACTTTTTTTTTTTTTTACAAAAGAAATGCCGACTCATCTTGCGAGAGCTGTGTACCCTTGCCCGGGCTCTGACTAGCCAGAACCGGTTCTGCTGGTCTCAAGTCTTGATTCCGTCTTGTTATCATCTCCTGCATTTTTCAACCCTATCACCGGATACCTCAAAAATCTTGAACGGATGGATTTATACCGAATGAAAGCGCAAAAGTAGAGTCTACACTGATCAACATCTTCGGATCAAGCTGAATATCTAGCAAATCTCCTTCTGCGACTTCAGTCTACGTGCCACTTCATGACGTTCTTGATCAGCGTCGATGAACTTCTGTGGCCGCTCAACCTGCGTTGCTTCCTTGTTTCCATAGACGAATATTATCGAACTGTTATCATTATAGAATTTGTCGATGTCTTCAAGATGTCTGTTGGCGGTTTCAGGATAGACTAGCCAGACCAACTGGATGAATTCGGGGATCAATAAACAGAATTTGAAAGATGAAAGTGGTAGGGCGTACAGGAATAAATAGAGCGTTAAAGGACATCCAGATGAGGTAGAATCTCCAACCGAGATTTGCGATTCCAATGGGGGTTATCTGAACGACTATGTAGTTTGCAATCCTGTCGGCCACAGGATGTCAACTCCACACTAATGAAAGGGAAGTAACACCATACCAATTTGAGGCCGTTCCTAGAGCAGCTCCTTTGGTGCGCATCGACAAGCTGTTGATCTCAGTGGGGTACAACCAAGGGATACCCTTGATACAAACAAACAAGTTTACACAGAATGAAAGTCAAAAGGCGAAGCGCTCACCTGCCAGCAGATGCCAAAGGAGAGGTAATATAAGAAGAAGAACGCCGTCGCCCCTGCTCCGAATCTCCTTCCGCGTATAGGATCATCAGTTTGCGAAAGAAGTCCTGCTATGAATGCGTAACAGAGGAATTGTCCGGCGGCACCCCACATCATCATTTTTCGCCGTCCTGCTTTCTCGATCAAGATGAGGCCACCGAACGAGAAAATAAGATAGGAGACAGAGTTGCACGCGGCTAGGAGACGTGAGAGGTTGTTGGAGAGGCCTACGGAATTCTGGAGTACTAGAGGTAGGCTGGATCACACGCCAAATTAGAATTTGTGATGATTGGAACGAGATCAGCCGTACTAGTAGCTGGTAACATTAATTCCAGCAAGTTGTTGCATCCATTGCGTTCCTTAAAGAACAGTTCAGATTTTGAATATCCTAGCGTCCTTCGAAGGAAAACGTACCTGCTCCAAGGACCAATCTTTGTATCATTCCATTGTTGCCGGCCCTACCACGGAGTATATTTGACCAGCTCGGTGCCCCGTCCTTTTCTGCCCTAGCAGCAGCCAAGATTTCCTCAGCGTGATCTACGACAACGTCGTCTCTGGCGGTTGCTCCGTTACCCTCCAGCGCTGCAAGTACTTGCAAGCCTTCCTCGTGACGGCCATGGGCCAGAAGCCATCGAGGACTTTCTGGGAGCCACGGAGCGGTCGAGAGGAGAATAAATGAAAATACGAGCTGGAAGGCGATAGGGAATCGCCAGGTAATGCTTCCATTGAGAAAACTGAAGCCATACGTCATCCAGTTGCTTATCGAGAAACCGGCAATGTTCGTGCTGAGTCGGGTTGATGTGTCAATGGGGTGTCGCGAAGCAGATGGGTTGGGTAGACGTACATCATAGAAAGGACGATAAGTTTGCCCCGCATTGACGATTTTGAAGTCTCGCTTTGCCAGACGGGTGCAGTTGCCGTATTAACCCTAGTCATGTAAAAAATTTCAGCCCGAAACCACCATCTTTATAATACTTGCCCATTTCCAAGTCCTTCAAGAGTAATTGATTCATTTAGAGATAGAAGAAAAATCATCGAGATGAAGACTGACCTGTGATCAAGCGAGCCACGATCATTTGTGGAACCGAGTATGCACAAGTCTGCATAATTGACCCAATGGACATTACAATTACACCGATAATAAACGCTTTCTTTCTGCCTGTCTTCTCGCCTATATTAGCGTCAGAGTAGCCACAGGATGCAGAAACGATGAACAGTACCGAACAGCAGAGCAGACATAGCGCCGAGGAAGCTACGATGAGAGAATGGATATGTATTGATATAGGTAATGTCATGAACGAGACGTACCAACCAATGTCGTATAACGAAACGATCGTTCCTTGAAGATTCGGATCCGGATTGCCCATGGTATCCAGGAAATCCGGAGTGACAATTATCCCACCGAATACGCCTTGGTCGTACCCTGAAGATTTTAGATCATCGCCAATAGGTCAAATTTACTCATAAACTTGTTTACCAAACAGCGTCATCGCAGTCGTACAAGCAACCGTGATCCAGACATTGAGTCGTGTCCCAGTCATCCCGAAATAGGGGCGACGCTTTGAGTCCATCGCATTGTTGCCAGCGTCGGTTGACTCTTTGCCCATGTTATCGTGCAAGAAGAGGTAAGTTTAGGGGGCGATGCAGCACTGATAAAGCCTCAGGGGGCGGTAATGGCCGACAGGATCCTTGTTTCGTCGTAGTCAGCTACAAGCGTTACATGGGCAACCTCGTGGGAGGAAGTCATTGGTTTTTATTTCGACGGCAGAACACGGTCCGAGAAGTTAGGTCAAGTCACTGGCTTCCAGAAGTGCACAGTACCATGTTGCAAGGAGTCTGTGTAAGGATACGGGTAACCTGCACGTAAATGCCTCGTAACCTTTTGGCACATTGTTCCCTTACATAATCCAACGCAACTCTTTGTCCCGTGATAAACGCATGGGCACTGCAACTGCAAGGGTGAGGCTGTTTGGCAGGTGTCACGTCACAATTAGAGTCTCGCAGAAGAAATAGTAAGTAGTCCTAGATTGCGAACAGCTGTTCTAGTCTAGTACAATGAGAGCTTTATATCCCAAGTCCTACCAGCACAAACTTCAATCACTTCAACGAGAACTAGTTCAAGGCATGCGCGCTCGAAATACCGCACGACCCTTTGCTATAAAATCATCTCCTATGACCTGACAAATTCAAATTTCACTGTTATCACTAACTGCTTAAATCGTCAAAAAATCGTCGTACAACCGTCTATCATATGCTTTCAGCCACGTTCTCTGTTCTAAAGAATTTTCCCATTCCAAATCATACCGCAATAAAAGAAAGAGTACTGACAACGATGTCACATGAGGCTTAGGACCTCTGTATCTGCAATAGTAGATAGATACTCAAGATTTGAGCATCTATGTCGCTTGCCCTGGAACCGTATCAAGTACCTTCCGTGAGAATCAACATTTTTGCAGTTCGAACGGAACAAAATACGGATTTTACGAGGGTTTTGATGCTACCCCACTTGCTCGTTTTATGTAGTATTCGTTATATCTGGTCTACCGTGGCGTGTCATTACCGACATGTCCATAGCTAGTCATCTAGCATAGGTAAACGACATAGTAAATAATAACGAAAGTATCTATGTATTGAATACTGCTACGAAAGCGGATGCTTTAGATCCTTCATCATGATTTGCCCTGATCGCACTGGCACACAAAAATTTTTAAAGAAACCATGAATGAGTCGACCCAGGCTCGAACTGAGGACCTCCTGTGTTCCATATTGTATGTGAGACAGGTGCGATAACCAACTACGCCATCGACCCATTGTAAAGTGTGGCCAGGGTCCAATCACTAGCCCACAGGCGGCGGAGCAGGGAAAAAAACCGGCCTGCCAATCTATTGTTAGAAGGTCCTTATGGGATAGTCCTACCTAAAGACACACTGGTGAGGTGGCATAGATGCAGATGGAGGAACAGGAAATAACAATTAAACTGTTGATGGAAACAGGAACAGGTTGCAGATAACCCATCAAATTGTGATCTCCTTGAATACAGCTGTTCACCTACCCTGCCACCATCTATAGAGTCTCCAGAACCTCCTTAGACACCTGGACCTCATATCCATAGTATATAATGATTATAGGTAGCTCAGATGTACCTTAGTCTTGATATTACAATTAACTTGTTGTGTTTCTCTTCTTGTGCTTGTTCTCTCTCATTAGACTTGAATTCCTCTATATCTTGCAATGAATTGTCTAGTGTAGTAATCTTAAGTAGGTGTACCTCAGTTAACCAAAATAAACTCTGTTGACCTGTAGTAATCTTAAGTAGGTGTACCTCAGTTAACCGAAATAAACTGAGGGATCCCATATATAGAAGGTATTTTATATGACCGCCCATATGACTGTGGCTGAGGTACTGTATAGTCGCAATCAGGAACGATCGAGTTTTACGGAGAAAGAAATGAAAAAAGGAAAGAGGGCAAGATAGCCAAACGCTGCTGCCACAGCTGAGAGTCGTCTTGTAACACTCCCCCAGACTCAAAGCTGCGGCTTGAGGTTCAGCAAGTCGACGAGGTGCTCATGGCAGAATCAGGCGGGTGGCTTAGTGAAGAGGTTGGCTGGGTTTTCAGTGGAGGGGATGTGTACGACGTCAATATTGCCCTTTTTGACACATTCACAAATATAATGATGCCGGATGTTGATATGTTTAGCGCAGGCATGCCCTTTAGTGTATTGAGCCAGGGATTGTGCAGGAGAATTGTCAACGCAAATGATGGCAGGGAGAGTTTGAGGAAGGTTGATGTCTAGTAGCCAATTGAACATCCACATGGCTTGCTGTGCGCCTTGGGACAACGCCATATACTCGGCCTCGGTGGTGGAAAGCGCGACGGTGGGTTGTCATTTTGAACTCCAAGATACAGCCCCACCCACCATGGTGAATACGTATCCTCCAGTGGATCAATGAGTGTCGAGGTCTCTTCCATAGTCCGCATCCACATATCCAATAGGCTTCAAGTCTCCCCCTTTTCGGTATGTGATACGGTAGTCCAAGGTCCCGTTCACATACTGCATCACATGGCTCAAGGCCTTCCAGTGAGCAGGTCTGGGTTTGCCTTGGAATCTAGCCAGTAATCCTACTGCGTATGAGAGGTCGGGTCGAGTCGCTGCTTGTGCCCACATCAATGATCCTAGGGCCTCGCGATAGGGTTTGTCTTTCATGTATTTTATGTCTGATTCGTCTGTCGGAGATTGTGATTCAGTTAATACTAGTCCTGCAGGGAGAGGCGTAGATTTTTGGTTTGAGAATCTAAAACCAAAGCGTTCCAGCATTCGCTCGAGGTAGGGGCGTTGAGATATGGAGATATCACCAGTTTTTGGGTCCCTGTCAACACATACCCCCAGTATGTACTTAAGCTCCCCCATATCCTTGATTTCAAATCTGGATCCGAGCTCGTCTTTGGCCTTCTGTGCTCCTCCAGAAGTCATCGAGGTTCCTAGGACATCGTCGTTGTAATTATTGGTGATTGTATGTTCCTTCCCAACATGTTTGTAGCAAACGCAACTGTCTGCTCGAGATGCTAAGTATCCCAGCTCGTCGTAAGTCTTGTCCAAGGTGTTCCACCAGTTGTGACCGCCTTGCATGAGACCATACAGCGTTTTCTTGAGGTGTAGAACCTTTCCCTCCCCCTCTCGGAAACCTGGAGGTGGTCTCATGTATACTGTATGTTCAAGTGTGCTGTTGAGATAGGCAGAGGTGAAATCGACTTGCCAGACATGCATCCCCAAGGCTGCTGCAATTGCTATGGTCATCTGCATTGATTCTAACCGAACCACCGAGGCATATGTTTCATCAAAGTCCTCGCCCTGAACTTGAGTGTATCCCTTAGCTACTAGTCGTGCTTTTTGCCTTGCCACGTTTCCCTCGGCATCAAATTTGTTCACGAATACCCACATGCAATCAACAATCTTCTTGCCTTCAGATACGTCCTGAGCATCTACAACATCCCAGACTTCCTTGTCATCCATAATCTTCAACTCTGCTTCCATCGCTGGCACCCACAGGTCTGGTCTTTGTATTGCTTCCCAATAGCTCTTGGGGACCAATAAATCGGTATCATCTGTCCCTGAGGCAAGGAATGCAAAGGCAGAGGTAAGCAATGCTTCCAGTGCCTCCTCATCTACCACCCACTCCTCACCAGCATCCCTTGCCGCTGCTTGAATGCCAATGGATTCCTGAGCTTCCAGGATAGCTCAAGTGGGACGCGTGGTTCGTGATGAGCGCCGCAATTCCGGTGCAGCTGCAGGTTGTTTCGTGGTGAGCGGTGCCGGAGCAGTTGTAAGTTCTGCGTAGAGAGGACCATCAGTTGCGCAGATTCTTGGTGCGATCTGCTGTCTGGAGTAAGGAATCGTAGGGGTAGTCGCATCTGCAGAGACTTGAGTAGTAGAGATCAAGTCATCATCTTCGGGGATATCCAAAGTACGGTGGCTGATACCTTCTTCAAAAATGACGTCCCTGCTGGTGATGATGATGCAAGCGTTTTTGTCATAGAGTCGGTAGCCATGGCTTGAGTATCCAACCATGACGTATTTGATTGATCTAGGGTTGAGCTTAGATTTGATGAGCTCCTCGGAGACCCTGGCATATCCAACACATCCAAATGGACGTAAATGTCCCACATCCTGTTTTATTCCTATCCATTTCTCCTCTGGTACGATGTCAGGGTGGTGAGCAGATGGTAGGAGGTTTCAAGTATGGATGATGGTGGATGCCACCTCAGCCCACAAGCTCTTTGGCAGCCCACTCTCAGCAAGCAGGCACCTGACTCCATTGAAGATGGTGTGAATTGATCTTTCAACAACTTCATTTTGAGAATGAGCATAAGGTACGACCATCTTCATTTCGATCCCTGTTTCTCTGCAAAAATCGTGCCAGAGGTGGTTTACCCACTCACATCCACCATCCACCTGGATGATCTGTACCTTATGTCCAGTCTGCCACTCAGCTTCCTTTATGTAGGATTTCAGGGCCACAAGGGTTGTGGTGCCTGCCTTATTGGCCAAGTAGGAAGCTTGGAGGCGAGATGAGCCTGCATCTGTGAACATTATGAGATAAAGTGCACTCCCGAGGGAGACGACTGTCGAGGGTCCCCATAGGTCAATATAGACCTTTGTTCCAGCAGTCTGGACATCCTCTGACGTCCCGTCAAACAGTTGTGTGGTGTGTTTGCCATATATGCAATCCTCACAGAGTCCTGGTGCATCTGCCCCCCCTTTCAGGTGAAAACCTGTGACCAAAGCTCACGTTCCTAAGCTCCAGATAGTCTGGACACTGGCATGTCCAAATCTGCGATGCCAGAAATCTAATCCGGTAGGTTTGTTCAGGGAGCTGGTGACCAGAGCCTTGGTCACATTTTGAGAAATAGTTGGGGCCATTCCGGGCTTTTGTGATGGTGTGTTCGAGGCGGGAAGAAGGTCCAGGAGGTACATTTGGTTCTGCTTCCTTCCTTCCATGAAGACATTTCCTGATGGGTCCTGGAAGTGAGCCTTTCCTCCTTTGAAAATAACCGAGAACCCCAGATCGTCGAATTTTCCGATTGATACCAGATTTGCTGCTAAATCAGGAGTGTGGAGGGCCTTATTGAAGACAAGGGTGTACGTGTGGCCGTTACTGTTTACAATTTTCCGCACGGTCCCCACTCCCAGGATGCTGAAAGTCCCCCCTTGATTTGCTGCAACTCCTTTATGAGGGGTTTGATATTTCTGGTACTCTTCAAAATCATCTTGGTCGACAAAACAGTGATTTGTCGCTCCAGAATCAGCATAGCTGGCGATGCCTCCATCAGCTCGGAAGGCAGCCGCATTTGCTGAGGCCTCTACTCTGGTGAGGTAGGCATCAAGAGGTTCCAATTGATCATTATAAACTGCCGCTGGTGCAAATGGAGTGGCGGCCATTAGAGCGTACGTTGTCTGGTCACTCGTTGTCGTGTTCGCCATGTTTGCTGTTGGGGTCTGCGACTGAGTTGTGGCTGGGGGGTTTCCTCCTGTCTGAGGTGATCCTGCATTCTTTCGCTGTCCGAAGTTTGGAGGGAACTGCCCTTCTTTACCTCCACCTCTCCAATAACAGTGGTCAATGGTGTGTCCAGTTCTCCCACAGTTTGGATTAATGCAGACGAGTTTCTTCTGAGGTTGAGAGATCTTCGTGAACAAGGCGGTCAATGTGGTGCTCACTGCTGCAGATTGTTCCTTGATTCTTTCCCAATGGACCGTCAGCCCTGCAACAAGATCGAGAGAGGTTTTTGTAGACTGGAGTGACATGACTATATAATCCCAGGAGGCTGGGAGAGACGAGATGATTATAGCACGGAACTGATTATCTTTGAGGTCAGCCCCTTTTTCGACAGCATTATTCCATTTTGAGCAGAGGTCAGCAACATGTTCTGGAAAATCCATCCCATCCGTGTATTTCGTGGCCCTGAGTGTGTTCTCGGCCAAGTTTGCTCCAAGGTCAGAGATTGTACCATATATCTCCTTCAGCGTGGACCATGCCTTAGCTGCCGATCCAGTCATGCTGATCCCAAGGCCAACCGGATTTTTCGAGTTGTAGACAATTAGGGCCAGTGCCCACACATTTCTGACTCGCCATTCTTGGGCGGATGGGTTGCTGTCCCACCACTCGGTTGCGGGGGGTGAAGGTATGGTGATTTTGGATGTTGGTTCTATGATAGTGCCATTAAGGTATCCTTCTGCACCCTTGAGTTGTGCCGCAAGTAATGCTCTGTCTCTGAATGTGATGTAATTTGTGCCATCAAATAAGAATTCGTCTGGGAATGTTGGAGGGTTACTATTTCCTCCAGTAGTAGTAGCAACTGTCATTTTGTGTGTGACGTGTTAATGAGCGCTTTTTGGGGCCTATAACCTGTAATAATCTTAAGTAGGTGTACCTCAGTTAACCGAAATAAACTCTGTTGACCTGTAGTAATCTTAAGTAGGTGTACTTCAGTTAACCGAAATAAACTGAGGGATCCCATATATAGAAGGTATTTTATATGACCGCCCATATGACTGTGGCTGAGGTACTGTATAGTCGCAATCAGGAACAATCGAGTTTTATGGAGAAAGAAATGAAAAAAGGAAAGAGGGCAAGATAGCCAAATGCCGCCGCCACAGCTGAGAGTCATCTTGTAACATCTAGTGACACCAGCTCTTCTTTGGAGGACAACATGTTGGGATGACATCTTTGTGATGATGTAAAGAGTACTACGACTTGACATCACAACTGTCAGGGGACTACTATTTCACCACTACTTTTTCACTCCTCAGCCCTGTTCTCTACTCTTTGGACACTTCTCAACCTTGCTCTCAACCCTCAGCAAGCATTGCAGAGAGTAAAAGGAGTTTAGAAATTGGGATGGCACGTTAGTGGCAGATGGGTAGGGGAGTTAATGTGGGAAGATAGTATGAACCCGGATTAGGATCAAATTGTAGTAAAA
>JAGGAT010000387.1:0-33367 GCA_017657195.1 Termitomyces sp. T70a
TGGATTACCTGTCCAAATTCAACTTTGACATTACATATGTCAAAGGAGAATTGAATAAAGTTGCGGACTGTCTGTCTCACTACTATGAGAGTGATACGTCTAAAGACGTACACCATATATACAATTTTATCCACACTGATGCAAGGATAGACCCTGAGGGAGACGATTTGCCCCCTCAATGGGTATCTGAACTGCAGCAGCACTTGGACCAGCTACGGGCATGTGTGGATCTTAATATGATCCACCCAGGACCCCTGCTGGATTGGCATGAGCCTTGAGATGAGGAGGCTCAGATACTGGCTGCAGGTAGGGCAGATAGTATTAGCCCTCCTGCCCAAGACCAGAATGCGGACATTCTGCTAGGTGAGGCTTTACAAGCCTCCCCCACAGCTCACATGCCCTGCAACTATACCAACACGTTGCTACATTGCAGGGTCAGTGAAGGGTACCATAAAGATACCCTGTTCACAAAAATCTTGGAACACCCAAAGGACTATAAGGCCTTTCGGGTGGGCAAAGGCAGCACTAACAAAGATAAAGAATGACATGGCATGATACAATGACTGAGGACAGACTCCAGCACCTAGGTACAGGTTAGGAGACCAAGTCTATCTAGATGCATCAGACATTTCCACAATATGACTCTCACAGAGGTTACCTATTGTCACTTTGGCCTATATGTCAACTCCACTCAGTTTTCAATGTGGTAAAACTGATTTCAGCTCCGGAGAATCCAATACCAAGCTATTGCCCTTGACTCTCACCACCAACAGTCCTAGTAGATAATGAAGTGGATAATGAGGTGGAGCAGATATTGGATAGCTGCTTGTTCCATCACAAACTCTAGTTCAAAGTAAAGTGGAAGAGCTATGAGATCAAAAGCATTTCTTGAAAGCCATAGAAGAATATTCATGCCCCTGCACTCATCCAGAACTTTTACTGTCAACATCTTTAGGTTCCATGGGCTATTCAAAGCATCTACCCTGCCTTATAGGTGGAAAAAGCACTTAAGAACTATTTTTACCTAAGGCATTGAGATGCTATACTTTGAAAGAGGGGTGATGTCAGAAGGCCACCATTTTATGCTTATTTCTTCATACATTTCCTGTCTATTTCTTCACTTTTCAGCCTTGCTCTCAACCCTCTAAACTCCTGCCTACTTGGATGGGGAATTGCACAGGCCACACTCCTTTGATTTACTCAGTTTGATGCCAGACTCCCACTGCATATATGATTCAGACATAGGACCTCAGCAGGTAATCTAGAAATGTGGTCCAGACATGTGACCCAAACAGGTGATCTGAACATATGACTATTACATATGACTTACATATTATGCGACTTACCTTTTGTTTTCTTTAAGCACTTGGCAGAGTGGATACTTAGACTTGTACTCTTTGGATCTTCCTCTGCTAGGTGTATAGTTACTTATATATATACTAATACACTTTAGATTTCCCTCTGCTAGCTATGTGATTGAGCCATAGCTTTCAAAGGTTGCTCTTACAGCAAAGGGGCATACTTGGCCAATCATAATATCCAAAGGTCTCTAAGCTTGTTAGACAAGAGCTAATGGAAGTTTTTAAGGGCTCACATAGTTGAGTAGTTCCTAGATGTCAGCTTTGGGGCTGTATCCAAGCTAGCAGACCAAGTAGATTTTACAATAGTAAATATGAGAGTCTAGCATCTTGTCTACTTCATACTTTGATTCACTATCAATTTCCACTGGAGGTGGGGAAACATGTGGTGGAAGAGGTCTAGGGAATACTGATTGAGGAGTCACATATGAAAGATGAGATGGAGGAATTTTATGCTGAGAAGAAGCTGAAGTCCACTTGGTGTTGGCATGCTTGCTATAGGCTTAGTTGGTAGATACTGATTTCTTTCTGGAAAAACTCTTGGAGGGCTCAGAGGTTATAGGTGGTTTCATAAATAGCATGGGAAGGGATGTCATATAGGAAGATGGTGAGGTGGAGGTTGTAGCCCTTGTTAGAAAAGAAGAGGGATACTCTGATGATGAAGTGGAAAGTATTGTTGTATATGAACTCTGTGATGGGAAGTTCAGTGCACCAATTATTCTGTCAGTGACATGCTCAGTTTGCCTATTAGTCTCTGGATGGTAGGCTGTAGACAAGTTCATACAGACATCAAGGACCTGGCAGAGAGATTTTTAAAATTGTAATTTTAACCTAAATAGTAAAAACTCTAAAATTGGCCTAAATAAAAAATTATACAAGCAAGGCAGGAAAACTCCAGATTTGGAAGTCAAACCATATAAGCTTGTGGGCAGTGTTGAAGAGGCCACACTTGAATGAAGTATAACTAGAGAACTAATGGGCACATGTCTAGATTACCTGTTTGAGTCACATATCTGGATTACATATGCAGCTAAGTTTGAAAAGAGGGAGTAAATGATGGCTGGATGGCTGAAAAAACTTCATTTTTTGAGACTCAGACCAATTTGACATTTGAGGGAGTCTGGCATTGGGCTGAGTAAGTAGGTCATGACAATCAGCTGACCTTTTCAGAGTTCACTACTGGTTCTAGAATCTTTTTCTAACAGAAAAAGTAACAAAGAAATATGTTATACCATTTTCTTAGCAACTTTTTCCATAAAAAAAAAAGGTTTGAGACAATGATAAATGCCTTTTTTCCAGATAAAAAGATGCCAAAGAAATGGCATAACACATTTCTTTGTCACTTTTTCTGGCAGAAAAAGGTTTTGGCACCAGTAGTGGTTGATCCAAAAGTATTGCCTGCTCTTAGATGAGGAATTTTCAATGCTTTTCTTCTTGCAGGATAACTAGTGGGAGGTTTCTTCTCTGGCATTCCTAGGAGTCAAGCAGAACATGAGTTAGCTAGACAGGTTAGTGGGGAGCCCATTGGCAGAGAAATGTCTTGGCCCTCAGAACATGGTTCAAATTGGTCCTAATCAAGGAGGACTCACTTCCCTCCTACAAGCAGGTCCTAGTGGCAGTGGCAATATAATATGCACTAGGGGTTTCAAAAGAGTGCAGTGGGGAAGGAGTCAGCAAATCCAGGATTTTTGTAGTAGAATCTCTTTTTGTGTAATTTGTTTGCCCTTTCCTCATCTTGTTCTATGCATTATGTAACCTATACTGTACTCATAGTTATATATGTTATTATTTCCTTTGCATTCAATGGATAAGAAACTGATAAGTGAGCAGAGAAATTAAAATCAAGGATAATCTTATCAGGAATTTGTTATGGAGATGAAGTCTCTGTAGAGCTGGAGGTGTTTGAGCTTGTAAACATGGAAAGAGATCTTCTAGAGGATCTTGAAAGGGCTAAGTCACTTGTGGTTAAGCTTTGAGAATGGCCAGTGAGTGCATATCAATCTAACTATACCTTCATTCTGGGAGGCCAGTCAGAAGTATCCTCTCATTTAGAGTCAGCATGTTTGGCATAAGCTCAGTTGGTGACATTGATTTCCTTATAGAGAAACTCTTGGAGGAATCAAAGATCTTGAGCAACTTCATGGGTAGCATGCAAAAGGATATTTCAAAGTGAGATGGTGAGCTGGGAGTGGTACTTTTTATTGGCAAAGAAGGATGAAACACTGGTAGTGGAGTGAGAAAATTTATGAATTCTGCCAGAGAAGTCATTGTTTAGGTAGTTGATGTGGAGCTGGAAGTATTCTTCAAGAGATTGATTTACTTATTCTGTTTTATTCATTCTGTTTGCCTGTCAGTCTCTGAGTGGTAGGTAGCTTTTATAATCAGTACCTTACACAATGAAGTCCAGTACTTTGAGATGAAGAGGAAGCCTTGATCAAAGATAATGTTGTTTAGAAGTCCATGCTTGGCAAAAACATATTCAAGAAAGAGCTAGGCAAACTCCAGAGCAGTGTCTGTAGTGTGGCATGGCAGGAAGATTCCCTGTTTGATTAGCTAATATTGTCAGGAGACCCCATCCTTTTCACTCTCCAATCCTTCTCCAGCTACCCCTGCTATGATTTTTCTTTATGCATTTTCTCAAGCCCTACCAGCCAGTACTACTCTTAAAACTCTAGCTGCACTGATTCTCTGTCTGTAATTCATTTACTGTCAGCTCTCCAGCATAGCCACTTCTGGATTGGGATAATCTCTAGATTTCCACTATTTTAGATTAGGGGTGAGGCTTTCTGTTATTCTGTACAGTAGCTTCCATGCATTCAGAGCTTTGGAAGCACCACTTTTGGCATAGGAAATCTCCAGAGTTGTTCTTTTTGGATCTCTCTCTGCCAGGTGTATAGCTATATCTGTACTACCTTAGATAGTACTGAATATATACTTTGGATCTCCCTCTGCTAGCTGTGTGACTTAGCCATAGCCTCCAAAGGTTACTCTTACAAATATACCATGGACAAGAATAGCATTGAATCTATCTGACTCTGAGAGTTTGATGATGTAATCCATAGGGATAGAGGAACAGGGCCTTCATCCTACCAGTAGAGGTTTCAGCAGTTTGTAGAGCTAGTGTTGAGAGACCTTGGCCCAGAGATAGGGTTTGTATAAGCATATGTAGTAGGCCACATCCTTTTTGATACCTGGCCAGAAGTAAGTCTGAAAGGTGAGCTGGAGAGCCTTACAAATTCCTGAATATTTCTGAAGCTTGTAGTTATAGTGCTGTCAGAGGATGTCAAGATGAAGTTTGGCATAATTGGGGACAATAGATGTGGCTGTTTTGAAGGAGGAGCTTGCTGTCAAAGATAGTGTGAAGGCAGGATCAGACTCTTTGTCAGAGTGTAGTATGCTGGAATTATGGTTATGAAATTACTGATTTTGAAAGGCACACTGGATCTGATTCAGAGTTGCTTCCTCATACATAATTAGTATGGAATTCAAATGTTTTGTAGGGATTGCTATATAATGATTGAAGGTGTTCTGTTCTGCTTTGAAAAACTTCTCTGGGTGCTGGGTGAGAGTGTCAGGCTTGGCTCTCAGTTATCTCAGGAAATATTGAAGTCATACTTGGAGAAAACCTCAAACCAACAGGCCTGCCTGCAGCTGAGCTCTTTGGTTGTGGTGAAGTATTAAAAGTTGTTGTAGTCTGAGTAGACTTAGATGTAATATCAAGCTTCGTCAAAGTAGGCCTGCCACTGTTTGAAAGCTTCTATGATGGCAAGGAGTTTCTTGTCATAAATGTTGTAGTTGAGTTTCACATTGATCATATACCAGGTGTAGAAGGCAATGGGCCAGAGTTTCTTGCTGTCCAGTTCTATTTGCAAGAGAATTCTGGAAATAGTGTAGTTAAAAGCATTGCACTCTAGAATGATCAGGAGTGTAGAGTCATAGTGCTAGAATACTGGATAGTTGTAAAGGCCTCCTTGATTAGGTTAATGTCAGGGGACCCCCTGTTTCCATTTTTTCTTTTCATTTTCATTCACTACTACTATTCTTGTTTACTTTGTTCCTTATATCAGCCTTGGTTCAAAGGCTGCTTTGTCAGTGTGTGCCCTAGCAGCTGATTATATCAGCCTTAGTCCAACAGCTGCTTTGTCAGTGCATGCTTTAATGGTTGGTTACATAATTGAGTCGGGTAACTCTCTGCATTTTTTTGAACTCCTGGCTCTGGAAAACCTTAGATTTGTTCTTTTTGAATTCTCCTCTGCTAGGTGATTGATTAGTTACTCTTACTGTTGTACCTATTCCTAATATACTTTGGATTTTCCTATGCCAGTTGTGTGATCAGCCGCAATTCCTGGAAGTTGCTCTTATAGTTAAAAAGACTAGCATACTCTGACACTTACTTTCCCAACTCTAAGATATGCTCTTGTATATGAGCCAGTTAAAGAGTTTTGTAATGCTGAAGTAATTATTTATAAACCTCTAGTAGAAGTTAGCAAATTCCAGGGAAGACTGTACTTCCTTGACATTCTGGAGTTGCAGCCAGTTGATGATAGTCTCAATCTTGTGGAAGTCTATGTGAATGCCATCCAGAAATACAATAATGCCAAGATATTTGACTTCTATGGTGCAGAATGAGCACTTTTTGGATTTTGTGTAGAGGTTGTATTTCTGGAGTTGTTCTAGTATGCATCTGATATGCTTCTGGTGTTCTTCCATTGAGTTCAAGTAGGTGAGGACACCATCCAGGTAGACAATGACAAGAACATTGCTCATATCATGGAAAATGTTATTCATAAAGTATTGGAAGATAGCTATAGAGTTAGTCATTCCAAAGGGCATTGCAAGATACTCAAATAGACTATATTATGTGCAAAATGCAGTTTTTCATTCATTTCCTGAGGCTATGCAAACATTGTACTCAAAGCAAAAGTGAATCTTAGTGTATACCTTGGCACTTCTGAGTCAATCAACTAGGTCTCTAATGAGTGAAAGTGAGTAGTAATTCTTCTGGTGATCTTCTTGAGTCTGCAGTGGTTGATGCATAGATAGAGATGTCAGGAGACTTCTTATTTCTTCCTTTATTTTCATATTTCCTTCTTCATTCTCCCACTATACTGCTCTTATCTTTCTAACTCCATTTATCAGTACTACTTCCAGCCTCTGAAATGCTCTAGCTCACCTCTAGAGGTTGCTCTTACAAGGGGCTTTTTTTGTTCTGTACAGTAGTTCAACCAATAAGGGGGTTGCAGCTAATCACACAACTGATAGAGGAAAGTCCAAAGTATATTAGACATGGTACTATATGCCAGGAAGGTAGCTAGTAACCTGGCAGAGAAAAATCCAAAGAGAATAAGTCTAGGAATTTCTCTGTTATAGTGCAGTGCATCAGTGCAGAGACAAAGGCATGAAAACAACTGTACATCATGGTAGCACACTAATTCTAACCTTCAAGTGGGTTCAGAAGTTTTCTCTGAGGAAGTCTAAAGAGTCTAAAAATGAAAGGCTTCTCAGAAGTCTCCCAACAATATGAGTAAATAATTCAATGTTTTTAGTCAAATCTGCTTGAGTTATATTATGACTCCTAATAGACATTAACAGAAGATGCTTTATTACATAAAGCTGCAAATACTTGTATATTGACTTTTTCAATATTATGATAGCAGAAGATTCAACAAAAGTTACAAAGCTAGAATAGTCTTGTATGTTTCATGCAATAGCTGAATCAGACCAAAATATCAGATTAGACTAGATATATTGTGAATACAAGTTGTTATTATTACATAATCACAAATAATTAATAAACATATTATAGATGTGTGGTACTAACTAACAATCTAGTACACTCAGGCTGCCAGTTGAGATGTGTTGACTCCACTCAATCTTTAATATGGTAAAATTAGCTTTTGCCTCTAACAAACTAATACTAGGCCATCACCCTCAGCAACTACTACTGCCATTTTTAGTGAATAACAAGGAGAAATATTAGGTAGAGCAGATCTTGGATAGTCACTTGTTTTGGTGCAAGCTCCAGCTTAAGATAAAATAAAAGAGCTATGGAATCAATATAATTTTCTGAGAGCCACAAAAGAATATTTATGCTCCTGCACCAGTCTGGAAATTTTATCAGCAATACTACAATGCCCCTTGTGCTATTAGAGGTATCTATCCTGCCTCACAGGTAAACTAGGCTTTTAGGAACTACTTCTGATATGTTATGCTAAAAAAATGATGTCAAAGAACTTCTCATCTTATTTATTCTCCAGCCACTCTTGCTATGATTTTTTTCATAGTTCTCAAGCTCTACTTGTTAGTTCTAGTTTTAGCCTTCTAACTTCATTTGTTCATTGTCCATAATTCTCTACCTACAACCATTCCTCTGCCAGCCCCAGCCTTCACTTGCAACAAAATACATCATCTTCATAAGCTACATATATAGTGTGCTATAGCTGAACAGGTGATGTTCAGTTATTCTGCCTTTAAGCTGGATAATTTTGTTGGGCACACTTGGAACAGGATTACAATAGTATACCTAATGTTGTGATCAAGTCCTGTGCAGAACTTCTGGTAGACCATCTTGTGTATATTGGCAATGCCATCTTTGACTTCAAGGGTTATTATACCAAAAGCTCTAAATATATAGTATTCACAACTGAAGCAGACTATCAAAACAAAGCCTGAGTTGTCCATGTTCTAGGAATGTTGAGCTACTCTGAATATCCCTTGCAATTATCCTCAAATTTTGTGCTCTTATACACTCTTGTCTTGCCTGATTCAACATTGATTATACCCCTGGTTCCACTTGATAACTTTGTTTCTCTAACTTCCCTATATACTGCACCAATATATACACCTTATATAACTGTCTACAGTCTCAAAAAGGGGGTAATGTAATGGATTGGCCATTACATGGACCCGATTTGATATTACTATAATATGTTGTGTATACAATGACTTCACCACATAGACTAATCATAATTATTTACTCCACCACAATCTGCAGATTGCAGCCTTTCACTATAGTTCTTTAAACTTACTTATAAAGCAACTCTTTTGTGAAACACTCACTAGCATATATCAATTCCAACGTCTGATTTGACTTATGTTGAGTGCACTGTAAGCTAAGAGACTGTGACCAATTGTTATAGCAGAGTATAAGCTAAGGACTATGTCATATGAGCATGTCAAGTTGTTGATGAGGTCAATTGCTCTTTATGATGTGAGGTCAGTAGATGATAGTATACAAAATTGGTTTTACAACATTTCAATTTACTGTTGAAGCTCTGTACTAAATGATTATCATGTCATTTGGTTGTTATCAGCTGTTGTACATGAATTATTACAGAACCACATCTAATTTTAATGTTTCATGTTGTTATTCTCAATATTCAACACTTTACTATCAGTGCTGCAAATATTCTACATGATATTGATCTTCCGTAGTTTCTATTTGTTCCTTTGTAACTTTTACCTCCACCAATTGAATATCCTTGGCCTGTTCATCAGTTGGGAACAAACTTTGTTGCAGGTTCAATGGTGCTCACGGTATGTCTACCCCCTTGACTGCTGGAAGGAAATAGGGGAAGTCCTGCTTCATTGATTGTAACATCCAAATTGTTGTTGGTGATAGCGCTTTCATGGATGGGATTTGCGCGTCCTCTGTTATACAGAAACACACTTCCATGAGGCAACGCAATGTTGACAAGTCCCTCCTGATGCTGGAAGTAAAAGCTAGCATTGAGCCTACTCGTGTCAGCTTCGTGTTTCAAGCGATGTTCCTTGGCTTACATTGCTAGGAGTGAATTCACATAGAACCCACATATAACGACTCGGACAGCCAGGAAAACAAAGTTCGTTGGCATCAGGACATACTGCGTCACAAAACATATCAAGAGTACTTCATAGCGTTTCCACTACGAGATACTGACAGTTAATAGGGAACACAATGAGAAAACACTGGACGGATGTCAGCAATAGTTATCTAAAGAGCTTGCGAGAGATGTACGTCGCGAGAGCGCCAGTATTAATTGCATACGCAAACAAAACGGTCGCATTTGTCTCTGCCCTGTGCGACAATTGACCATATGGAATTGTCAGGGAACATAGTACGTACCAGTCTAACCTTTTTGCTTTCTTATTGAGGGTGTATGTGAGCGCAAGACAAAGGTAGAGATCGACGAACGTCGAGACACTGAAATACAAAATAATGATTTTCTCCAGGATGACAAATTCAGTCATGAAAGAACCCGGAGAGTATGAAGTACTCAGACCTTGAATGATATATGCCCTAAATCGAGGAGTTTGGCTAAGCGTGAACTGTTCCACTGATTAGTAAGACGCTTCTCTCTTTTTAGCGAGGAAATACTTACACTTGCCATGGGAGATCTATCATGACATGTTAATCAGCTTTTTGTCTCTTCTACGCGTAAATCAAGGTTATACAAACATATATTCAATCCTATGGGTGATCGTGTCAATCACTTCTTCTTCAGTTCTAATCTGATGAATACCGAGGTCGAGAAGGATCATGGCCACCTAGAGAACTTGTAAAACCATTTTATTAACCTTTCCAAAGGAATTATTTACCACCGGCGCAAACACTCCATAACGGCCTCGATTGCTGTTGCATACTTAATAACGGAAAAGATCAGTTGCAATTCTTTCTCGAGCGAAGGAACGCAGTGTACGTTGCCAAAGGCGGAATGAATATAGTCTGAGTCCAAGCATGAGTTACAAGCTGGATAGGTCTCAAGCGGCACTTACATTTCGGTGGAATTGGTGAGGATAAGCTGAGTGGGATAGTTAAACAACTCTTAGATAAAGATTCTTCAAGGGCTCACATCTAGACCGACGGTCCCCTTCGATAGAGAATCAAGTGAATATACTATTACGTGAGTTCAGAGTGGACAAACAGTGAAACTCCAAACGAGAGGCGCGTTTATGACATTTCCTTGTTTTGTCACCAAATAGTAATAAATGACGTGCGAGGATAACAGTGTGTGAATCGCTACCAAGGTCCTAGAATGACGAATGTGAGCGTTCGAACTCAGAATACCGAAGGAACTGGTAACCATAGGAGAATAGCCTAGGGAGAGAAGAAACACTATGTCAATGAACGAGGAAAAATAGAAAAGGAGAAGCATTTTCTACAGTAAATTTGTTGATATATCTGATTTGCTTATTTGTCTTCATAAATATCAATGTCTGCACTGCAGCGAAGCCCAGTAACCTGACCAGATTAGCTAACATTAAAGGGACAAGGCGATACTTACATGCTGGAGAAAAGGACCCCAATGAGGGTCACACCCAACGTCGCATCCAATGGAGGCCTGGGCGTAGACATTGTACGATGAAAACAAGGTCGAGAATAGTGTTAATCTAGCTTTTAAAAGAAGGCAGGTCCCCGGACCAGTATGTCGGGTTCTCGGCTCGTATCAAAGGCGATCTTGGTGGGTACTTATGATGCCACGCATAACATTGAATCTCAAACAGGGCCGAACGGGTGATGATAATTTCCACCGCTTTCGATTTCTAGATGTTATCTTTGTTTCGAACCAGTAAATTTCTTCTGGAAAATACACGCTGTCCAAAAAGCAGCCAAATCGGACTGGACTTGATTATGCAATATGTATCACGACCATCACCAATATGATGTCAAATGACACTCAAACCCATTCGGAAGTTATGATTGAAGCCTGAAGCGAATTTATGCATTTCTTTTGAGTTTTATACTTGTATCTGTTAGGTCAAAACTTCAAACCTGTCTTCTCCTGTCTTTCTAATTGAGTCCTGCTGCACTCTTCCCCGTAGAATCAGAAAACTCATAGAATATCTATCGAGTATGATATCGGCTGGGGACAAAAGAATTTGTGGAGGGTTTTACTGATGTACATTATACTAAAACAGTAGGACTCACTATTTCCATATCACTCGAGTTAAGTGATGTAGTCTGAGTGAATATGATGAGGACTTTGTTGTTTCATATAAGAATAGTTGATATCTTTCTTGATGTGCCGAATTAGTGGAATGCTTATGGATTCGCTCGGGGGCCGGCAATGTTCCGATCTCTACCATATGATCTCACAATTTGCGAAGCAGAAACGACACCGCTTCGGTAACATTGCCAAAAACCTTCTTTGATCCGCTACCACCACTTAAACAACCCAGTCATGGTAGACGTCAAGCCAATAGAACCTCCCCGCGCCGAAGTGATCTCATGGAAAAAGACTGCTCTTCAATCGTACGGCAGAGGATGCTGAGAAGTTGGTCATTTCTCGACAACTCGCGATTTTTACAAGGTTCTGCGAAGCAGTTCTACATGCCGACAGACTACCAATACCGCAATGAAATAGGTGCTGGTCACTGGGCCACCATGTCGCCAGATGATGCTGAATGTGTGCAGGTAACCACCCAGAAGAGGAACATGACCCGGATAGCAGGTTCAGGATGGACGAAGATAGCAACCCAGATAATCCGACGGCAGCCCAAGCAACTAATAAGGCGAAGTGTGCAAACTGTGGTAGTAACCCAGCAACTGACCGAAAATGCCCTGCGAGCCGGCGGCAAGCAGGATTCAACAGAGAGGGAGAAAAAGATCGCAGGAGGGACTACGAGGAGGAAGAAGAACGGTACACGAGCAGAGGGAGCGGATGGAGGAAATGAAACAGTCAACTGGAAGAAGACAAAGTAGGGAAGCAACATGGTGAAGGACACAAGTGCAACGACACATAACAGGTACTGTTAAAGACTCAGTTGGTATCCAAAACGACTGAGATTAGTCCTATGTACCTGTTAAATACAGAGACTAATATAATAGTTCAGTTACACATTTATCTCTAAGTTGGTAGAACACATACCTCAGTCGGTATCCAAAACGACTGAGGTATGTTGTATCTCCGGATCTGATCCATCTATTCCAACTGTATAGTTTTTCCTAATCTGTCCGTTTCCATCCCCTGCGGCACACTGCTCACGTGCTGGACTGGCGCGACGTGTGCGTACCGCAACTCCTCTCCAACAGGTACAGGATAATTCAACCAAAATATGTACCAGAACTGGATAAGAGCCTTGAGGAGATGATGGATAAGTCAACAAGCATGAGGAACAATGAGAAGATATCAAGACCAAACCAATCAGAGTGGCAAGGGGGAGTCACATGGTAAATTGGTCATATGGGATCACTGCTGGAACCCAAACCTGTTTCCATCAGAAAAAGTGACAAAGAAATGTGTCATGCCATTTCCAATGTACACATTTCCAACAGAAAAAGGTTTGAAACAATGAAAAATGCCTTTTTCTAAGGCAAAAAGTTGCCAAAGAAATGGCATGACACATTTCTTTGTCACTCTTTCTGGTGGAAACAGGTTTTGGTGCCAGCAGTGGATGGGTCTGGTTGTTAAATATTTTATGGGAAGATAATGAGTAATTATGAGTCACTTTGATTTATGGTATATTTGGATACAGCCTTCAAGCCAAATAGACCTTTTTCCCAGGGTTGGAGTTTTTCTGCCCTAAAAATTGAAACACTTAACTCAATATGGCCATAAGAAATTTTTCATGAATCAATTATCTATTATGTTCGTCATTGGAGTGATGCTCGGCCTTTATCTTAGCAAGCCAGGTCTCAATCCCAATATACCTATTCTGTCATATGTTTTTTCTTTCCTTTTTTCATATATCCCTCTATTGTTCTTTGTCCAATCTTGTTACTGCAATGCTGTTGATGCCCACACGCACCTGACAATGCATCACACATTTCCTTATATACTTTGTTTCTATGTACCACCCACCTCATACATGTTCTAACACACTCTGAGGTAAGCACAGCTACTTACACATACACTTCATACATATACTTATAGAGGGCCCTCTTTCCATCTATCCTGCAAGCTGCAATACAGTTCTACTATGTCCATCACTGCCATTACTACTGACTCTCTCCCATCCGATATCTCAAATCTATTGTCTGATGGTGTCAACTGGAGTATCTTTAAGATATGCTTCTTTGCAGCTTTAAGGTCAAAGAGGAAGTGGCCCTATTTTGATGGATCTGAGCCTTGCCTGTCACAATCCCTTGACAGCAAGGCTACTGCCATTATAGACTGGGATAAGGTGGAGTCATCTGTGTACAACCTCCTTCAAAAGATTCCTGACTCAGCTGTCATGAAATTTTGTTGTTACAAAACTGTTGCGAAAGCCTGGGCTGCACTCACTAAAGAATACACTCAGCAAACTCAGCTTTGTACCAAGTTCCTCAGAATGAAGTGCCCTAACAAGAGTGATGTTTGTGCCTTTCTTCTGCAAGTGAAGAAAGAAGAACTTGCATCAGTAGATGTCTGTTAAGGGACCCATCTTTCATCTCTCCTTCTCACCCTTTACTTCTTCTCCAGCCGCCCCTGCTATAATTTTTCTTTATGCATTTCCTCAAGCCCTACTAGCCAGTACCACTTCTAGGACTGTACCTGCACTAGTCCTCTGTCTGTAATTCATTTATTGTCAGGCTTCTAGCACAGCCATATCAAGAACCTTCTTTTATTTCTCATTCTCACCCTCTAATTCTTTTCTGGCCACTTTTACTATAATTTTTCTTTATGCATTTTCTCAAGCCCTATTTGCTAGTACAACTTCTAGGACTTCAGCTGTGCTGGTTCTCTGCCTATAATTCATTTACTGTCAGCTCCCCAGCATAGCCACTTCCAGATTTGGACAATCTCTAGATTTCTACTGTTTCAGGTTAGGATTGAGGCTTTCTGTTATTCTGTATAATAGCTCCCATGCATCCAGAGCCTTGGAAGTGCCACCTTTGGCATAGGGAATCTCCAGAGTTGTTTTCTTTGAATCTTTCTGCTAAGTGTGTAGCTATATCTGTACAACCTTAGATAGTACTGGATATATCCTTTCAATCTTCCTCTGCCAGCTGTGACTTAGCCATAGCCTCCAGAAGTTGCCCTTACAATGTTTACATAGATGATAAGGATTACCATTCAACTATCATTAGCTCTCTTCCCCCATCCCTAGCTACCTATGCCAACTCTCTTCTCATGGTGACCAAAATTCTCAGCTCTCTTAGTCCCAATGCTGTGTTATCACCTGGTCCCTGATATTAATCCTGACATGCTAATCATTGTAATATGCAAGGAGTACAACCACTAGCCTGTGCAGCATGAGCATTGTGCTATGGCCAAGGCAGTTGCAAAGCCTGAGAAAAATAAGGCAATTGTAGTCACATCAGGTGCAGAAAAAGGCCCAAGAAAAAGGCCTACTTGCTGGAAGTGTAGGAGGATTGACCACAAGCAAAATGAGTGCAAAAATTAAAAAAAAAGACTCTAGGAGTGCAAAGCTGAAATCTAATGGCACTGCAAATGCAGTTGAAGCTTTGTCTAATGATGTCAAGTTTGTGTTTGCTGTTGAGGAAGGAACTAACCTTGATTCCTTGCCTGATCTTCATGGCAAGTCCAAGTCTAATGTCTCAGACACTATTGAGTCTTATTGAAGTTACACCAATGTTGCTATAATAGATGATGATTAGTTCTCCAAAATTGACAAGATGAGGTGACTAATGCTAAAGTTGATGAGGATTGGAGCTGTATTACAGCTAGTATGAGCTCATTGTTCTCAGATAGCATGCCAAGCAATAGGATGACAATCTCTGGTATGCTAGGGGTATAAGCTATGATCCATCAAACCCTACTTATTTTGAGCTATTTGACTCTGGGTACACATTTTCCCTTACTATGATGATTTCACTAAGCTCACTCCCATTGATCTGAAACTATCCTGTGCTGTAAATAAAAAACTATTCAGTGCCACAGCAAAGAGTGAGCTCATCATTGACGTACTCCATGGCACATCTTCCTCCAATCTCCACCTCATCAAAGTCTTCTATTCTCTCAAAGTTGGCTATGCACCTATCTTAGTTGGACAGCTCATTAATGCTAGCTTTGGGGTCATCTTTGGTCAGGGAAAGTGTGTCATCAAAAGGCAGGATAGCACCACAGTTGGAGAAGTCATGAAGAATAATAGAAGCTTTGGCTGCTGGGGAGGTTATTAGCCTTGAACAATTTCACCGCCAAATGGGGCACATCTCACCTGAGGTTGCCCAGAAGCTCATTACAAAAGGCTTCATTACTAGTGTCTGTCTTATTTCTTCTACTGGGAAGGATTGCTTCTGCAAGTCTTGTATCTATGCAAAGTCAACTTGCAAGGCTGTGGCCAAAGTGTTTCAAGGTGAATGTGCTAAAGACTTTGCAGAGGAGATTTAGAGCAACATCTGAGGACCTGCTGTGGCAGTGGATTGAACTAACTGAAGGAACTTGAAGAAAGTTGCTAGGGGAAAAAACATAGGATATGGGAGAAGGTTGAAACAAGAGGTAAAGACCAAGAGATTTGAGTCAGAAGTAAATGTATGAAAGAGTGTTATCAAGACAAAGTTGGGTCTAGATTTAGAATAGAATAATGTTGAAAGTAATGAGAATTGACAGCAAGAACAGATCAGAAAATGAGCGGACTGAAAATAGTCTGACAACAGCAGAAATAGAAGGAGGAGACAAAGTATGCTCAGGTTTCAGACATTGATATAGTTGAAACTCAGTAAAAACTAGACAAGTCACCAAATCAGAGACAGATACCAGAATGTCAAGAGTCAAGACAACCAAAATGAAATGTTGTTGACAATGTCAACAACAATGAGAAAGACTAGTGTGCTGTCAAGTACAAAGTCAAAGTCCTGTCCTTAATCAAACAGAAAGTTGGAAGAGTAAATTTTTTTCCCTCATATTCTATATCCTTTTATACACTTTATTTCTACTATGCAGATCAATAATCCTATTTTTAACCCTCTTGCCATTGACAATCCCATTCTTGTCTCTTCCATCAGCAGTCTCACCTTCCCTACTACACTGCTTCTGTCCAGACCATTACTGGTTATCAATACTACATGAGTTTCATTGACAATAAAACTCCTTTCAGCCACCTAGATTTCCTTTGCCTAAAAAGCAATGTCTTCAATGCCTTCAAAACATTTCATGCCCATGTTGACAATACAACACAGCACCAAGATCAAGGTTTTTTATTCTGATTGTGCTGGCAAGTACACTAGAAAGGAGTTTGTTGCATTTCTGAATAAAAAAGAGATCAAGCAAAAATTTACTATCCATGACACTCCCCAGCATAGCAACATCACAAAACACTTCAGCTGCACCATCTTTGAGAAGGTTTGTGCCTTGCTGCACAGTAGTGGCCTCCCAAAGAACCTATGGGATAAGGCTGCCTGGCATGCTATATAGTTGTACAACCAAATATCAATCAAGGCATTATCTGATGGGATTACTCCCTACCAGGCAGTCATAGGCAAGAAGCCAGACTTGAAGGGTGTTTGTGAGTTCAGAAAGAAGGTGTGGATTCATGTGAAGGAGGATACAAAGCTGAGTGGGTGTGTTTGTGAGAGTTGATAGTTGGATGTTGATGAGAACAATAATGATGTCCATGTGTACTGGCCTGAAAACAAGTTTGTCACTATTGAATATAACATCTACTTCAACAAGGAAGGCCTCACCAAATGTCTCTAAGGGTCTCTAAGAGGAGAATTGAGAGTTCATTGAGGAGTGTTTGATTTCACCTTCCAATGACTCTGCCCCATCCAAAACCTCATTACAACCCACAAAAACCAAAACTCCTACTCCCAACAAACAACCTGAGCTTGTTACTAATGACACTACCCACCACCATCCCTACAAAAATCCCAAAGAGACAATTCAGAATGTGCACCAATCAACTCATATTGTCTAACCTAGCCATTATGTACTTGACCTTATTAGAGGCAAAGAAAAGACTTCAAACCATCCCTACAATTCTGTTGTTGCAAAGAGAGTTCCACTTCCCAAGCCTACTATTGAGGGAGAGTTAGCATCTGAATTGATAGAGGAAGGAGAAGTAGTGATACAACATACAGTATATTCACAAAAGAAGGAAAAGAAACAGAGAGTGGCAAAGACACTAAACTGGGAGCACTGGAGTTAGGGAAGAAACATCAAAAATGCTAAAATTAGCATGGGCAATGGAAAGGGGATGGATAATCAAATAAATTATAAAAGGGGATAAGCTAAAAAGGAGATAATAAAACAAGCCTTGGAAGCTCAGCAATAACCCAAAAACCACATGGTACACAATTAAAAGCCATATGCTACAGTAAAAAGCTTGGTAGTGGTCCATGCTCCATCTGAGAGGTATAAAAGGAAGACAAAACAGAGGAAAAAGGGCATTAACTGACTGGCTTCAGGATCCCCAGGGAGTGGATACCTTAGGGCCAATTGGTTAAGTCAATTTATAGCAAATAGTATTAGGATAGTCTTTTGACAAGTGGTGTCTACCAATCTATCTAAAAAGGTCTTGATGCAACAGCTCTATTTAGAAATTAAAATACACCTATTTTATAGACTACAAAACATAAGAGAGACAATTGAAAGGAGTTGTTTAAAATACAGAAGCCCCAGACTTAGCTGTACTTGACACTCAGTACAGTATAACAGTGGACTGGACAATGTTGGTAGAAAATGGCCCATTCCTTGAGAAGTATGCCTTTGCTGCAAAGATAGCAAATGTAGAGAGATTGAAACCAAGAACAGTGGCAGAAGCAAGAAGGAGGCTAGACTGGTCATGGAAAAAAGCTATTGAGGACAGACTTGAGTCATTGAGGAAGGCAAAGACATGGAAGCTTGTGGACAAAACTTGCAATGTTCATATTGTTGGCTCAAAGTGATTCTTCAAGGTCAAAAAAGATGCAGCTAGAAATGACATCAAATACCAGGTGTGTCTGGTGGCACAAGGTTACTCACAGGTTTCCAGTGTTGACTACTTTGATATCTTGCTGCTGTTGCCAAACTTGCATCTATTTGGGCTATCATAGCTACTACATTCAACATGGAGATTCACCAGATCAACATGAAAAGCATGGTTCTAAAGGGCAAGATTGAAGCAAACAAAGTTGTCTTCATGCATCAGCCACTTGGGTACTATACACCAAACTCAGCCAATAAAGTCTGTCATCTCATAGAAACCCTCTACAGCCTCAAGCAAAGCAGTCAACAATGGTACTAATACTTTGTAAAGATTCTCACTGGGCTGGGGTTTAAGCAGTGCAAAGTTGATTAGGCCGTGTTTATTTGACATGGCAAAGCATCACTGACCATCATCATTGTTCACATTGACAATTGCAAGCAATGACTCTCAAAATCATTGAGGTAGTGAAGCAAGGCATACAGCAACATGTCAAGATTACTGACCTAGATGAAATTCACTGGCTGCTCAGCATTGAGACCAAGCATGACTGCTACTATCACATCATTTTCCTCTTTCAACACTCATATATTGATTCTATCCTTTGTTGTTATAAAACAAAGCCTCTTCATTCCCATCAACATCCAGACCTGTCTTTCCAGCTCTCACTCACCTGCTACTACTGCTGATTTTGTGCAAATGCATAATATTCCTTATCATAAAGCTATTGGATCTCTGATGTAGGCATGCTTTGGTACTCACTCTGATATTGCATTTGCCATAACCACACTTTCCCGCTTTACCAAAAACCCTGGTATGCCTCACTGGGAAGCTGCAAAGCATGTTTTTTGATATCTGCAAGATATAAAGGAGTTGTAGTTGGAATACAGAGGAGAAAAGAAGAAGAAGTTGGTGGAATACTTGAATGCAGATGGAAGTATAGCTGAAGATTGACATGTGGTCAATGGGTATACCTTTAACCTAAATGGTAGTGCAATTTTGTGGAGCTGCAAGCACCAAGAGCTTCTTTCTCTATTAACTACTGAAAACAAATACATTGGCATGATGCATGCCACAAAGGAAGCAATGTGGATCTGCTTCTTTGTCAAGGAAGTCTTTAGCAGGTTCAATAACAACACCATTCTCCTTGACAATCTTATTGTTCTGTTTGGTGACAATTAATCTGCTATTGCCCTTGCCAAAAATCACCAATATCATGCTTATACAAAACACATTGATATTTGTTACTATTTCATTTGCTACACCATTTGCTACACTATAAATGACAGCCATATCAAATGTATCTACTGCTCTACTGATGACATGATTGCTAACGCCCTCACAAAACTGCTCACATTCAATTTTCAACTAGCTTGGGAGAAAGTGTTGGAGTGACACTCAGCATTTATCTTAGCAAGCTGAGTCTCAATCCTGATATACCTATTTTGTCATATGTTTTTCCTTTTTTTTTGTACATCTCTCTATTGTTCTTTGTCCAATTTTGTTATTGTGATACTGTCAATGCCTGCACATGCCCAACAACACATTACATATTCCTTTATATACCTTGTCTCTATATACTACTCATCTTAGACATATCCTAATGCACTCTGAGTTTGTTATCTATTATTCTAGCTATCCTAGTCATTGTAACTCTATCAAGTCTGAGGCTAATGAGTCTAATATTGTTGTCAATTCAGATTATCATGTTCTATGCTTGTATTGTGATACTTGAAATCAATGTTGGAAAGATTGGACTACCTAACTGGGCAAAAAAGAAACACAAAGGAAGCAAAAATTGTGGTGAGAATTACAAGAAATAGAGAGAGACTGGGGTTATCAAAAAGACTTGATCTTAAGCTGCAAGTTTCTGTGCACCAAAAGTCCATTCAATCAACCTCACTACTCATAGAAAATCTTATTTAACATACCTCCATTGCATACCCTAAGGCTATACAGCTTCTCAACACATTTTGAAAGAAGATTCTTACACTTCCTAAAATCATTAGAGTTGCCACCAATATCTATCTATTTGCTGTATTTGATGGTACCCAAGTGGATGTATAGACGATAGTGAAGATGCTTGGAGAAAATGGGATAGCCCATTTAATAGACTCTTATAAAAAGCACCAGATGAGCTGTGAATGCTTGTATAACAGAGTGACAAAGAATTAGTATACTTTTATCAATTCCTTGAATATTCTGGTGCATCATGGTATAAAAAGAGCCTTACCTGAAGGAAAATTATCAAGAGTAATGAATTGCACTTTGGATTTTCCTCTGCCAGGTGTATAGTTATATAGTAGATTATTGTTTAGTACTAAACACACTTTGGATTTCTTTCTACCAATTATATGGTTAGCTATAACCTCTAAAGGTCATACTCATAGAAGCACTGCAATTAAAGCAGTTGAACAACACATATAAACTAGTTGCAAAAGCAGCTACTTGAAGATTACAAGCAATTTGTTATGGCCATTGGCAGCAGAAATTTGAAGAGAATTGATCATCTTGTGAAGAAAAGTTGAGCTTTCATTAAAGGTGGTGAAGAAGAGTGAAGTCCATCCTGCCATAGTAGTAACTTATTACACAGTTTTTTTGATACTTGACATTTTCACATAATCCAAATAAACAACTATTAGTGCAGTTGAAATTTTTTGAATACATACATAGCTGCATGAGCAACATCTCTGCCTTGTGTTTAAATTATGCAAGCACAAAACTGGTGCTGAATATGAAATTCTGCTTGAGACTGCTTATAATACCAGTAAAAGAATCAGGTCTGAGAAAAAATTACAATGTATGAAAGCACTTATCCATTTTACATTTAAACACTTGCTAAAATTTGATTCTTCTATTTATGACCTTCTTTTCTCTTTCTCACAAATTAACCTTGAAGTTGGAGAAGATGATTGTATAGCTGACAAGAATGCAAAACTATGTCTCTACAATCTGGATCTTTAAGACAAGAGAGTGGTAGTGCATAATGTCTACATTAAATCTGCCATGCATATGCATTTTAACAAGGTTTTTGTGGAAAGAGGAACTACCTCCTTAATTACAAGCAGGATGTTAAACTTGCATATAAACTTCTTTATAAGATATGTGTAAGTGTGACCACTAAAAGCTATAGCTTAGTTACACAGCTGGTAAAAGGAGATTCAATGTGTATTAGTATATGTATAAGTAAGTAATAATAGCTACATACTTGGCAGAGAGAGATCCAAAGAGAACAAGTCTAAGGATTTACTCTGCCAGGTGCTCACAGAAAATAAAAAGTAAGTTACATGTAATGGTCACATGTCCAGATCACCTATTTGGGTCACATGTTTTGATCACATGCCTAGATCACCTGCTGAAGTCACATGTCTGGATTACATGTGCAGCTGAGTCTGAAAAGAAGGAGTAAATAATGGCTTGATAGCAAGAATTACTTCCTCTTTTGAAACTTAGACCAATTTAATATTTGAGGGAGTCTAATATTGGACTAAGTAAATCAAAGGAGTGTTGCCTGTGCTATGCCTCAACCAAGTAGGTAGAGATCAAGGGGGTTGAGTGCAAGGCCAAGAAGTGAAGGAATAGATGTGAAATAGATAAAGAAATAAACATAAAATGGTAGTCTCTTAACACAGTAGTTTTGAGACTACTCTTATAAGCCTTAGCCTCAGAGATGAACTCATTTATGGTGTTCACTTCCAGGGCTAACCCTCCATTATAAATAAGAGCAATTAATATGCCAGAAGAAATTCCCTCTAAAAATTGCTCTCAGAATGTAAACTTAGTGGAAAACATAGCCATAATTTGATCCTGATCTATCAGAGCATCATAGAAGCTCTATACACCCTCTTTGGAGGTATACTTTACTTTGCAGAATGCATTGCTAGCATCTTGAATAGTTAAGGGTTGTACAAATCTATTGTATAGACTGAGAGTCATATCATCAAAAGTCTAATGAGCCTGCACCCTATTTACATATATAACATGGTGCAAGTACTATTTGAGTGCCAATGGACTTAAATAGTCCATTAATACAAGAACCCTTTCATGTTCTTGATCTTCTTCTCCTAGCTGAGCTATAACATAATTGATGCAGATGCTCATCAGCTAGTCTTCAAGTTCACTGAACTTGAAAAATCCTGCATAAGATGTAATTACTTTTAACAACTCAGGTTGTTGGGGTTTCACCCCCTGAGGCATTATTATTTGAATGAATAATAGCTGCTTGACTATTGCATGCACATAATTATGTATTGTCTGCTACTGGAATTCATGGGCTTTCTACTCCTAGAGTGGCTACCACCCTTGATATTAAGGAGGTATACTGAACCTTCTCAGCTGCTATGCCTGCATACTCTCAAGGGGATATTGGAGCATCAGATGGCCTGCATTGGCCATCCTCAGACCCACTCCTGGGCTGTCTAAGTGCTTAGATAGATCATAAGCAGCTTATGCAGGAGGAGGAGATTTTCTCTGAGTACCTATGTCTCTAAGATAGACCTTGTCCTGCTCCTGCTTTAATACTGTGAAGGAGTCCATCTGAACTTCCTCTGTTGGCTCTGGATGTCAACAGCAGTGTTCCTTTGAAATCTTACACCCTAGTTGTTAATAAAGAACTGTTCATCATTTTTCATATCACTTTCACAAAACTATTGAAGGATGATTCAGTTATTCCAAGTCAAGCCCTGTTGCTAGGAAGCATTATACTATATTGTGCCATGATTGAGATCTGATGTGAAGGCAGATTCTTCTTCAGTAAATGTAGCATCATTAGGTATGATTGTATCTAATGCTGCTCTTCTCTGATGCTTCATTGCAGCTTGTCTTGCTGCAAAATCCTGTAGTGTCTTCCTAGGCTGTTGAGGAGCTTGAAGCAGTGTGCTTCATTAATAGGCAACAGCAGTAATAGTGCATCAGATTTCAGAAGGGGAATAGCCATGCAGAGAATATTTGTGATTCTCACTGCCAATTTCTCTGGAGATAGTCCTTTACCTTCTGATCCAAAAAATCAATATAGAGTTCAATGAACTCTTCCAGTGCATTGGAGACAATATTGTTCCCCAGACTTTGCTGAATTTGTTGGGACCCTGGTCTGCGCACCAGCAATCTCATCACAATGAAACAATGAGCGCATCCCTGTGGCACAACAAGTCCATCTCCTGGACCCTCTACAATATCATGTGAGTTATATAAATACCACTATCTCCCCCACAACGCCCTCAGTCACTTGTATCTGACTGAGGGTGAGTAACTGTGCTACATATCGTGCACACTATGGACTCTAACATCATGCCTTAGAATATATACTTATCTACCACACATGTATGATGATTGACTCAGTCACTTGTATACGACTGAGGAATATATACTTATCTACCACACAGTGTGACTCCCATGTTAGGATTCTAACAGAATTGCAATATGTTCAGCTATATGAGCAGCTAAACACTATCTGGTGAAGGCTTTGGGAATCTCTCTATAATCTCTCCAAAATGCAAGGACTCTTCAGTTCAGTATATCACTCAGACAAGTCTCTCAATCTATAGCTAAGGTGTTGGAGGCATCCTCAAAAATTCACTGCTAGCAGCCAAACATGTTTCCTTTGGGAAAAGTCATTGAGAAGCCTTTCACCCAGTTTCCAAATGAATTGTCTCTAGAAAATATATAAGCAGTTTCTCTTGCAAACTTTTAGGAAATTAAATCCATATTTCACAATTTTTTTCAAAGTAAGAATAATAACTTTTTTTGAGCCTTTTTCTATAAGAAACATAATGGAAAACATAATAATATTATCATTGAGGTTTTTGTGAGATAAAGAACAACTTCTTCTCCTACAAACAGGGATATAAACCTTTGAACTATCTCTTTATATGTTTTTCTTGTGAAAATTTATTATTTTACTTCAAGAGAGCAGAGATTTATGAAAAACATAATTTAACCAGATTTTTAAATACTTCCAATCCTTCATGCCAATGTCATCTTTCAAAAAGTATAAAACATTGGGACAGTTTTTTGAGCCACTGTACTACTGCCAGTGGGCAGTTGTCATTGTAGGTGCTGACATAAATGGTTGATCTAAGTGGTGGTGATGTTGATAGCAATACATAATGGTAAGCAGTGGTGGGCCAAGTGATAGTGTGTGACAGGGAAGTAAGTGTAGCTGCTCATTGTCTGAGTCTGATGAGCTTTCTCTAGGCTGGAGACGTTGATGAGTGGGGAGAGTGGTGGAGTTTGGAAATTTTTGAGAGTGGTTTCTGACTGTGTTCTGCTCTCACTAGCAGTTGTGGGTGCCAAAAAGAGTATGGCAGTTAAAGTGGCTCTTATCCTTGCCTCCTGCTGGGTAATAAGTGAGGTGGGCATTGAAAAAGTTGCTGGTGTAAAAAACAAGTGGTTGTATAGCAGCCTCACTTAGGACCCAATCAGACAAGACAATGGTATCTTTGTTTCACATAAGATTAGATAAATACATCATCGAATTTAACTAGTTTCTCACCTTCATTGCGCATAACATTAGATCAAGAGCAACAAAGGTGAGTCCGGCTTTTTGTGCTCGCATCACATAATCTTCATCGTGGCACTGCAATTTCGATTTCCTTCTTGCATCGTGAGGGTGCTCTGGCAGTATTACATGTCACATAGTTCATATTCCAACACTATCTGATCATCCTTACATTTATACCTGTATTAGCCTGGTAGTCTTTATACTTACAATTAGATAGTCCTTGATGGATGTTGATTTCTATTATGCTGCCTATTGAAGTATTCTGTAGATAAGCACTGTCCGAATCTCTTGACCGTCCGAGCGGACTTTGAATAATCCCGTGACATATATTCCAAGCATGGGCGTGATGGCGTAGTGGTACCACCGCACCTGGCCTAGGGTCAAGAATCAACTGACAAGTTGCAGGAAGTCCTGAATTCGAATCCTGCCCCCTGATCAGCCACTAGGGGGAGTTAGTGGGTATTATCCAATGAGATTTTGTCCCACACTACCAGATCACTGGTGTGCATAAATGCATTCCCCTCAAGCATCCAGATAACAGCGCGACACGGATGTGGTATACTTCTGGGAAAGAAAGTTGGACTACTCGATATACAACGACACGAAAATAAGGTTCTCGGTCGACAGCGGCCAGGTCCTAAGCGGCGCGCTTACACTCACCCACACCTTCACCCATGTGCTACCATATCTACAATTCTGCCGATGAAGCGTTCCTCCTGTCCATCATTGGGCCGGGCATTTCCAGACATTATCTGCCAAGTCAGTGGACAGCCAAAACCTTTATCTGGTCATGTCACCAGGGCCACATTGATTGACTCTTGCGGTCAGTTTTTTCTCGAAGCGATTTCATCAAACTGATGGGATGTTGTTGTTGCCTTAAGGCGGCTTTGTGGGTGGCCACCGACATTTTGCCCTTCTGTTCGCTGACACTATTCAAGTGCTCTTTGAAGATGTCGATACCTCCAAGTTTACCGCAGACTAAGCAGAATGAAAATTCCGCCAGTACTGATACTGATGTCACTGAACATGGAAAAAGTCGACCGGCTGATGGAGGTATTGAAGCGTGGTGCACAGGTGAAGGAATAAACATTTTCGCCGTCTCATTTCACTGAGATGAGATTCATGCCAGTTTTTGGTGCATTTCTTATCCAGGTTTGTAATTTTGGCTACACGACATCCTTCGGAGTATATCAAGGCATGTCCCAGTTCTCAGTTTCCCTGAATGCGAGGATTTCTTATTTAATCTAGATTTCTATGTTCGAGAATATATCACGAATGCGTCCCCTTCTTCCATATCGTAAGTTATCCGCTTTGTGCAAAGAAGTCTGAATCATCCAGTTTTGCAGGTGGATAGGTAGCTTCAATGCATTCCTTCTCACTGCAGGAGGTGTATTTGCTGGCCGGTTGTACGACAGAGGATATTTGTGGGTCCTTGCCTCGCCTCGAGACTACCTGGTGGTTTACTACTCCGATTGACAGCTATCCGCTGTTATGGGGAAGGTCATGCTTTACTGTCTTCTCTCTATACATGCTTTCATTGGCTAAGCCAAACCATTACTATCAGGTGACGTGATACACCAACTTTTCAGAGTAGTATAAGACTAACCTGACTAGGCTTTCCTCGCTCAAAGTCTTGGCGCGGGCATAGGGGGTGGACTGACCTACGTCCCTAGCGTCGCTGTTGTTTCACAGCATTTCACCACAAGGCGAGGGCTTGCCATGACAATCGTCGCTTCGGGAGCATCCATAGGAGCAATCATCCATCCTATCATGCTTAACAATCTTTTTGGCAAGCTAGGGTTTGGGAATACCGTCCGAGCAAGCGCAGGTGTAGAAGCTGGTTTACTGCTGATTGCTTGTTGCTTGATGAGATCCAGGGTGTCAACGAAAAAAGCGCCTCCTCAAGGCAGCAAAAAGATTCTCAAACATATGAGCACGGATAGCGCATATGTTACTGCCGCGTTTGGGTGAGCAATACTTTTTTTTCCAGCTAGCTCTCAAGCTATAAGAGGTCGATCAGGCTCCTCATCTTTTCAATCGGATTCTACTTCCCTCAATTTTATCTTCAACTCGACGCAACATCACACAACCTGAACAAGAATTTTGCCTTTTATTCAGTAGGCCCGAAACCTCGTTATCCATTACGATAATTTCATTCTCTCCTTCGCAGCTCATCATACTCAACTTTGCAAGTTTTATCGGCCGGATTGTACCTGGTTTCTTGTTGAATACTTTGGGAGTCTTGAACATGATGACCTTTTCTACTGGAGCCTGTGCGGCTGTGATGTTCGGAATAATCGGTATGAAAGATATCCCGGGTGTTGTCCTTGTAGCACTCTTTTACGGTTTCTTTGCCGGCGCTTGTAAATCCGATTCACTATCAACTGTGTCCTGCGCCGGGGCTGACGTTCTTGATAGTTGTGGCATTGACTGGTCCGATGCTAGTCATTCTCAGCAGTGATATGTCGCAGTTAGGGTAACCATTGTCTTATCGGCGTCATCTTGGTTGGACACATCTGAACTTATCCTAGAATACGCATGGGAATCGCATTCTTCTTTTGTGGTACGACGATAAGTCTACTGAATCATTCAGAATTCACTGATTTTTTTGACAGGTATTGGCGGTCTTATTGGTAGGATGACAGGAAATAAAAACTGCTAACACTCTAACAGACCTTGTAGGTACACCCATAGGCGGCGCCCTACTTACAGAAAACTTTCACTGGTGGCGACCTGCAGTTTTCTGTGGGGTTAGTGTTATTCTGTTGCAGACGCTAAAGTATTAAAGTGACCATGACCCAGATCACAAGCATGATTGGAAGTGCGTGCTTTGCGGCAACGTTGATCATTTTGCAACGTCGGAAGAAATCAGAAGCTGAAGAGCAGGAGGGGTCTTGAATGAAAGTCTGATTGCCTGTTGGGTCAATAGCCTCATTGAGATGAATACAGGATTGACTGTACTATCAGGTTTGCACCACTGTACCAGGGGCACGAGGAAGGGTGTCAAGCACATCTCTCCAAATACAAATATAATTCATGGGTTTCTTTCTGCATTGCGTATCGTTCCTCGGACATCATAAGACACTTACCAATCAAGATAGATCCAGGGAGACAGAAGATGTCAGAGTACCTCCGCGGGATTCAAAGAGATAATTTCTCATCTTTTGACACAATATCTCAGGGGCATGATGGGGAGTATTGATCAAGGGAATTGCAGGTGTTAATATGTCAGGAATCCGAAGTATTTTGGCAAGATTTCTTTTGAAACATACTTGTAACAACGGTGTGTGTGTGCGACCGACAACCAGAAGATAGCCGACATCCATCTGATGAGTCAGGATCTGGGTGGTGCAGGTATCAGAATCAAGGGTACAAACATATTTCAAGTGAAATCAGTTCCCATACAGGATTTGCATTGAACATAATAATACTAGCAGTCGAACTGGTTTATGATCGTTATCAAACGTGTCATGGTCAAGTGATGATGAATAAACCTCATCGTGGTACCAAAACCTCCGGAGTGTTTCAAGCTGTGAAATAAGACATGGATGAGAACGAGAACAAGCTTAGTGCTTGTGAGAATAAGAATGACTTGGTGATCAAGTCAGTGCCTGTGACTTGATGAAGATGATGAGTAGCATTGGTGATGGCACCTGTGAGATCATTCAGGTGAAAGGAGTGCCTGAGCATCCAGAGACAGACTCACCAAGTTTTTTCGAATGCAAAATCATTGATGATGAGCATACCCAATCTGACGTCGATTTTCCCGTCGATTGCTAGTGCAATAAAGCAGTGTTCAACGGGCTGCTGTGCTCAACTTGGAAATATCAAAGTCTGAGTCAACAGCCCTACATGATAATGTTCATCATGGCGCCGTGTGGATCACTGGGTAGAGGAACTCCAAAATTGGAAAAAGGATGGTGGTGCATGTGTGTGATAATTTGCTGAATACGCCACTGTAAGTTGTGCCTGACGCAACTCATCAACGGTTGGAACAATGAAGGAGGACAAATATGTATACAGCGTACCTCAGTTGACTATCACACGACTGAGGGTGGGATGGACGTTTTACTTACAGTACTTACTACCTGTTTGAGAGGTTTACCTACCTTTTACATTTCACAAGCACCAGTCGCCTTTGTACACCGACCTGTGAGTGGCTCAAAGGCTCGTGTGCGCCAAGTGACTTGGACTATACAGATAGTCTTAAATTACTTTTCATGGCGGATGCGCCCAAGTATTTGTTTTTACCCCAAGAGCGGCCGCGAGCCAATGAAACTTGTGTACATTTGTAATGCCTCCGGTTCCGGAAGAAACCGAGAGCGTGTGAAAGAAGAAATTGGATGGTCGGTGGAGGTTATAGCGAGCAACGTCTTTCCCCGAATGCTGCGGATAGTGTGTACAGCATCGCGGCCGACGACGCTCGGGAGAGCATGCAAGCCAGTGTGGACGCGAACGATGGCGAATGCGGCGGGGGGGATTACGCTGACGGTGGACGGGAAAGAGGTGACGGTGCCGCAGGGTGAGTGGGCAGAGTGTGCTAGCGTGGTTGATTGCTAATGTGTTGCAGGGTCTGCGCTGATCCAGGCGTGCGAGGCGGCGGGTGCTGCGATTCCGCGGTTCTGCTACCATGACCGGTGAGCGCGCTGACTGGTGCCGGGGACTGTGCTGACGCTGTGCAGACTGGCGATTGCGGGCAACTGCAGGTGTGTGGCGTGTGCTGGGCCAGAGTCTGCTGCTGACTGCCGGCAGAATGTGTCTCGTCGAAGTGGAACGGTCGCCCAAACCAGTGGCTTCATGGTCGGTGCCTTTTTTTGTTTGCGCGCACGTGCTGACTTCTGTAGTGCGATGCCCGCCATGCCTGGGTCCAAGGTGTTCACAAACACGCCGCTCGTCAAGGAAGCCCGGTACGCGTCTGTTTTTCCGCGCGTCCGTCACTGACCCCCGCAGCGAGGGCGTCATGGAGTTTCTCCTCGCCAACCACCCGCTCGACTGTCCCATTTGCGACCAAGGCGGTGAGTGCGACCTCCAGGACCAGTCCATGCGTTATGGCTCCGACCGCACTCGTTTCCACGAGATCACTGGCAAGCGCGCCGTCGAGAACAAGGACCTCGGACCCATCGTCAAGACTTCCATGAACCGTTGCATCCAGTGCACCCGTTGCGTCCGTTTCGCAAACGAGGTCGCAGGCGTCGAGGAGCTTGGCACCACTGGTCGTGGTAACGACATGCAGATTGGCATGTACGTCGCCAAGACTATCAACTCTGAGCTTTCGGGAAACATCATCGATCTTTGTCCTGTTGGTGCACTCACTTCCAAGCCCTACGCGTTCACCGCCCGGCCCTGGGAACTAAAAAATACAGAGTCTATCGACGTCCACGACGCCCTAGGCTCCAACATCCGCATCGACTCGCGTGGCGTCCAGGTCATGCGCATCCAGCCCCGCACCAACGACGACGTCAACGAAGAATGGATAAGCGACAAGACTCGCTACTCGTACGACGGCCTCCGCACCCAGCGTCTCACGACACCTCTCGTCAAGTCCCACGACCGCTTCGTCGCCGCCACCTGGGAAGACGCCCTCGCCGCCATCAAGGCTGGCCTCGACGCCTCTGGCGCCCGTGGCAACGAGATCCAGGGCGTCGCAGGTGCCTTCGCCGACACCGAGTCCCTCCTCGTCCTGCGCGACCTCATCCACCGTCTCGGCTCTGACAACCTCACCACCGACATCCCCGCCCCGGGCATGCCCACCACCGACGTCCGCGCCAACTACCTCTTCAACGCCACCGTCCCGGGCGTCGAGGCCGCCGATGCGATTCTCCTCGTGGGCACTAACCCCCGCCACGAGGCCGCCGTGCTCAACTCGCGCATCCGCAAGAGCTGGCTCCACAACGCGATGCAGGTCGGCCTTGTCGGCGAGCGCGTAGACACCACATACGGCTACGAATACCTCGGCTCAGACATACAAGCCGTCCTGGACTTTGTCGAGGGCCGCACAACCTCGGCGTTTGCGCAGGCTTTTGCCAACGCACAAAAACCGCTCATTATCCTCGGCAGCGCCGTCGCCGAGATGCACGGCGGTAGCAAGGTCTACGACGCCCTCGCCGCGTATGTCAAGCGTAACCAAACCCGGTTCATCACACCCGAGTGGAACGGATTCAGCGTCCTACAACGCGTTCGTCCTTTTCCCTCCTTCTTTTTCCGTGTCTTTGCTAACCACACACACACACACACACACAGCACGCCTCGCGCGCAGCCGCGTACGACCTCGGATACCGCCCGACGGCACCACCAACCGCGGGCCCGGCGAAATTCATGTACCTACTCAACGCAGACGACGTCAGCGCGAGCGCGGTGCCGCCCGGCGCGTTCGTGGTGTACCAGGGGCACCACGGCGACGCGGGCGCTGCGCTCGCGGACGTGGTGTTGCCTGGTGCGGCGTATACCGAGAAAGCGGGGACATGGGTGAACACCGAGGGACGCGCGCAGCTCGGGCGGGCTGCGGTGCCGCCTCCTGGTGCCGCGCGGGAGGACTGGAAAGTCATTAGGTGCGTGTTTCCGGGACCTTGTTTGTGTGTGCGGGGGATCCTGATCCACGTCCCGTCTCGGTAGAGCGCTCTCGGAGGTTTTGGGCGTGCAGATGCCGTATGATGATATACTCGATGTGCGTGATCGGATGTGGGAGGTCGCGCCTAGTTTGGTGAGGTATGACGTTACGGAGCGCGTTTCGTCCCCTGTTGCGCTCTTGGGCGTTGATCGTGTTCTCGCCTCTGCCTCTGCCTCCTCTGCCAAGGATGCTAAGAATGCTAAGGAGATCGGGAAGGAGATTGGGAAAGCGGTGTTCAAGGCCCCGATTGAGAATTTTTACCAGACGGATGTCGTTTCTCGCGCGTGAGTGGTCTTTCTTCTTTGTTTTCTCTGTTTTTTGGGGGTTTGTGTGTGGTTGGATTGGGGCTTATGGGTTTTTTTTTTTTTTGGATAGGTCCAAGACGATGGCGGAGTGTACGCGTGCGTTTGTGCTTGGGAGGGATTATGGGTTTTCGGAGGAGGCTGAGGAGGGGAGGGGGAAGGAGGCGCGGGCGCAGGCGTAGGTGTGAGGCGTATGCGTGGGGTGTTGGGTGTTGAAAAACGTATATATAACCTACAAGAGTTAGAGTGTAGAGTGTGAAAATGGGAGGGGGATTATAAATACAAGCTTTGTTTCTTTTTTTTCGGTTGGAAGAGATGAAAGGGATGGTGAAAGTGTACGTATGTCTCTCTTGAAGTATGCAGGCCTCCCCCTCGCGAACGTGTTTTCTTTGAATATGCTTTTTATGGAGTGGCCGTCGCTACCAAACTTGAACTCATTCAGACCAATACCTCACTCGACAGATAGATTTTTTTTTTCAACTTCTGGAGCCCATCCGTCTTCAGCAAACCGATTCTGACTGCATTACAGTCGCCTCTGTGATAACCCATCTCTGTGATAACCCATAAACCAGTATAACCCATAGGTTTTGGCCTTCCACCAGGTCTGTTTGCAGGAGATTTTGTGATCTCTCTCATACTCCATAACTCATAGGTTTCCGAGTACTTCATAACTCATAAATTTAATAAAAATATATGAATATTTATCTGTTCACTTCTAATTATTGAAATCTTGCAACAAACAACAGATTAAGGCTAGATTATTTTTATCAAATCTAATGACATAATAACACAACTGCAACTTCAAAATGGCAAACCAAGCTATCGAAACACTGAAGAAAGGTTTTTCAAACTAAAAGCACGTCAAAATGATATTTTACACCGCACTGCTTTAAATCGACCAATTTCGAATGAAAATGAACAATGGCTAGATACAAAAAGGAATCTGGTGGATGAAGAATAAGTCATTGAACTCCTTAAAAATGCTTCAGACTATGAACAAGGGCTTGAAAAGTTAAGCACACAAGAGAAGTCATTGGTGGAGAAATTGAAGGAACTTGGGAGTGACATCGTAAAGACAGTGGGCAATAAAAGGAAGCATACATTTGGCAAGACCAGATATGCACTAAGACCAATCTAACTTTTCATTCAGGCCAAGAAAATCAGAAAATTACTATACAAGGCAAGAAAGAAAAAGCACCAATCACATTCACTAAAAAAGAAAATGCAATGATCAAGCAGAAAGTTGGAATCCTTAATTGGCATCACAAATTTGGCAAGAGTCAAGGAAAAACAGCTGAGCTGCTCACTGGAACCTGATTTATCCAAACCTTTGTCTGAAGCAACTTCTTATATCAGCTTGGCTCAAGGATGAGAAGGAAAATCAGGGAGCAATATGCAGAGGAACAAGCATGAGGGAGGGCAGATGACACAAAGCAGGTTAGGCAGACAAAACACCCTGAAGTCAACGAGATGCTGTCAGATGGGATTCATCTTAGCAGTGAAATTCTCAGACAGAAATGGAACTGATTTGCAGATATGAAAGGAATACCAACAGATGAGCATCTCATATTAAGCAAAGGATGTGTCATGACCTGCGCTAAGTCCCAAACCCCGGACGCCCACCAGACCATCCCAACCGCCCCGGGACAACAGGACCCTCGCCAACAACCCAAGGGATACACCCCCATCAAACCCGGCACCCTGGCACACCCCCATCAGCCCCGGCACCTCGGCATAACTCCCATCAACCCCCCATCAAGCCCGGCGCCCGCCTTCACCCCGAAAACCCCCGACCTACCCAACCTACCAACCCGAACACCCACCAATCATCTGGCTT
>JAGGAT010000388.1:0-33086 GCA_017657195.1 Termitomyces sp. T70a
TTGCCATAGCAAAGATAGTCAACGTAGGTTGACTTAATAAATGTAACGCAGTTACTGAGCCTTTCACACACAAGACCGTAAGTCAGAACCTATCAATTGATTCTGGTCATGGTTATGCAAAAAAGACTACTTGAGGTTATATAAGTAACCTCACGACTTATATAGTAATTACATAATAACTAAGTAATAATAACAATAAAGTAATAATACTTTATACCAGTGCTGTAACAAGCACGATCCGTTACAAGGCTGCACTACCCACAGAAGTAATCATCAGCTTGGTAGTACCTTTCTTCTTTTTACAAGTCTCTTGCTTGGCTTTGTAGTGGGCCAAATGGGCATTTCATGCCTTGTAAAGAGTTTTGCCCACCATACCACCACTAATAAGCCTCTATTTGGGCTAGGTGCACTAATCATATGGTATGACACCTAGGCAGGTCACAGATAAGGTCATGAAAAGAGAAGTCACTCTGGCACACATGATTAAACCATTCTAGGCAGTATTTAACAGCCATGCATGGCAACAATGTTCTTTCACAATGATAGTGCTAGTGATGGACAGATTGATGAATGACAGATGGCATTAAGAATGATAAGAATGGATGTTCTTTAGAAATGGCAGCACTTAGCAACATAGAATGATGAATATTACATTGCCATTGTTGGTGCTCTCAGTACTATACATGCCTTTGAACCTATAGCAAGGCATATGCATTTGAAAACCGCTAAGCAACACTTCACACATTAAACACAAAATACTAAATCATCCCTTCTTGCTGCTGCACATCTGTGTTAGTGCCCCTCTCAATTACCACTTCCTATTCCCACAACCAAAATACCTATTGGCACATTCTCTGGGACCCTGCCTAGACTCCTTGTAACTTAGTGCACCCAATGCAATTCCAGGTCAAGTATCTGTAATCATAATAGTACTGATCTACTTTTGGGCATCATCACTGCCCTCTAAGATGCACTAGGGTTTCATGTGGCCTGTGAAAACAGAGTAGCCACATGACTTGCATCCATTACAGACAAGATCATCTCATCTATTTAAGGTCTGCACTGCTAGTGCAGTGTTGCATGTCATTCATCCCCTTGTCCGCTGTATATAGAGTCTGTTCATTTTCCAGGAAATGGCAAATTTTGTCAGGGCCATATGGTGCTGCTGCTGTTGCCATTGCCAAGTCTTGTGAGATGATAGACTGGGCACTTACATATAAGAAGTTGTCAGAGAGGGAGGACAAGGCTGCGATGGACTGTAAGAAGTCTTTGGTCACCTCCCTAACATTGAATGCATGGTTAATCTTCTTGAAGATTCTGTTAATAGTCTTTATAAGAGGTTTAGCTAGGAAGCACTTAGTTGTTAGGGCCTCCTGCAACAATTGAACCTGCTGCATCAGGCCAGCACCCCCATGTCTAGCTTGTAAGTATTTCCACAGGGACCTCGCATCTAGCATATCATCTGCTAAATTATGCTCAGACTCCAATAGGCCTAACATCAAAAATAACCTAGCAAGGTAATTGTTTAACTACCAGTTGTGATAAGCTTGTGGCTCATATGACTGATTTGGGAGACCTGGTAGATTGAAGATGTGCTCATAAAGGCTGCATATCGTGAGTTTGAGCTTCTTGTATTTTGACCTGGTGTTCATTTACTGTTGTCTTTTGCAAGCAGGTCTCTAGCCATAGCAAAGGGAAACTTTAATTTCTGTAACCACCAGTGCAAAGTTGTCTACCCTCTGCATCTCAGTGGCTGCAGGGCTTGTGGTTGGTGGCACCATTGGTCAGATCAGCATAGGCAGGGGTAACAATAGTAGAGCAATCTGTGCCCTTCAACAAAACTTGCACGTAGTAGCATGGCAATCCAACAGCAAGATATTGGGTAATGCCCACTAAAATCAGATGAGACCACACACAAAAAAATTTCAAAAGTCAACCTCAGTAAGCAAAGCAGCACCTTCCCATAACCTGTTAAAGGTTTAAGACCTAGAATATGAGTAAGTATTGTTCAGTATCTAACACCCATTAAAGAAAGAAGGTATTGTGATGTCCATGTGCTAGAGTTTGAATTGGATTTTTGGCATGGTCCTGACCATTGCATTTCAGATGCCCCCAGATCTGATTTTCACAGGGCATGAAGGTTATCCCAATTAATATCTTAATATCTTAAAATACTGCTAGCAGCAGAACCTGTTTCTATCAGAAAAAGTGACAAAAAATATCATGCCATTTCCAATGTACATATTTGCAAGGAAAAAAGGTTTAAGACAATGGAAAATGCCTTTTTCTAAAACAAAAAGTTGCCAAAAAAAAGTGAAACTAAAGTTAAGAAGGACCAGAACACTGAAAAAACAAGTTGGAATGCACCAGATCAAACACAGTACCTTCAATCTGCTGCTATCCAAGCTGAACTACACCCAATGAAATGGCAAAAATAATATAAATAAAGAAGGTTTTGTTTAAAGTATGCCAGGCCAATACTTTACAACATTAACATACCAATTCTAGTACCACAGGACAATGATCAGAGGCCCCATAGATGTCATCTCTTATTTCACACTGAATAATACCATGTCAGTTCAGTAGCTAGTATTCACAACCAATGGACAGACTAATTTGGCTCGTTCCGCAATACGTTCGCTGAGTATAACTCATTAAAAGCATCAGCTGGACAACTACGTAAGTAAGAGAAAAAAACCTTACACATGTCAAGGCGCCATCCTGTCCCGCTCTTCCGGCAGTTGAAACGATAAGAGAAGTAGGTATAATGTCTGAGATCAGGGTGCATTTGACGCCAGATGTCGACAAACTTCTCGGGAGCGGCTGAGGAGTTTAGTATATTCTTGAAAGCAGCTGTTTCTACTTCTGTATACCCAGGTGACTTGTTCCAGTTAGACTTAGCGTTTCTAAGATCTGAAAATAAGTATAGGGAAAGACTTTAATTGGCTACAAAAGTTTCTCACCCATCTCTGTTGGAGCGACATTCAGATCCCCTGTCCATATCACAGGTTTCTTTTTATCAAGATCTCGAATGTAGGTGTCAAAGTGAGCATTCCACTCTTTTTTAGCTTCTAGGGTCTGATATCAGGAAATAAGCTTTGTTCATAGCGATTGGTCCAATGATACCTTGAGACCTTGGCCCGCATTGACAACGTAGGTACCGATCAAACAGAATGTCTCGAATTCTAGCGTAATAATTCTCCCTTTCGTCTCGGATGGGTTAGGATGGCCAGGAAGTGTCATATTGACATTGAGTGGTCTGTACTTCGACAAGATGGCTGTACCAGCTAGGAAACCCGTTAGTCAATATTTACACGTTTACATCCTAAACTTACAGTATCCCCTTTTTTCAGCTATGGACCAGTAACGGTAAGGGTAGAGACTTGCTAAAGTAGTATCAACAGGCTCGCTGTTGACCTATGAAAGGGTTAGCTATCGAGTCGCGCATATTGTGTGACATACCTTAGTCTCAGTAAGGACCAAGATATCGGCGTCTTCTGCTTCTATATAGTACTTGAACCCCTGCCAAAAATCCTGTTCACAAACCTGAGACGCGTTAAAAGTGTTCATACCTTCTTTGTGCTTGCTGCTAAACCGCAGACATTCCATGTAGCGATTCGTAAAGTGCCTGGTGTTTTCTGAGGCAACGTGATAGTGACTGGTAGAACCTTATTTGTAGGCTGTGTGTTTTCTACTGCCTGTGCATCATCGGTGAGATTCGTTTTCGTCTTCTTTGTCTTTCTCCGAGTTGTCTTTGTATCCTCTTCTGCGTCTTTCGCATTTTTGCGTTTGGTGCCAAGCATTGAATAAAGGTTGTTAGTAAAAGGCCGAACTGTCGAGGGTCACCACAAAGATCACATGATCACAATCGGAAATCAATAACCCCATAAACACGCCCTTTCAGAGCCCGCTACTTGACCTAGTGGTAATCCCTGATAATCACCCGGTGCATTTCAGTAATGCGGACTCAGGATTTGACTTTACTGAATAGAGACTTGCAATATAGGGGGGAAGTGAGCACGTGTACTAAAGTAGCGGGAAAACACGTGATGAATTCAATTGTCCAGGACCTGGAAATTCCCCGCTTTTGTTCACTGACCTAGACCCACTACTACTAAAGTAGCGGGAATTTGTCGATCTTTGAACATCATTTACAGATTCGAAGGCCACCGTCGTACAGGTCATTAGACGGTGGCATATCCCGTATAAGAATCAGATTTGTCTTACAGAACTGTGGCAGCGATCCTAATCATTTCTATGCTTAATCATCGAGGATTTTCGGCTTGGATCGTCGTCGATGGGAAACCCCTCCCTGAATATTTGATCGCCGTGGATTCAACAAAAAACTGTGTTTCTTGTTGGATACCTAGCGAGGATGGCAAAGTTAGCCATTCACACATTTTCTTTATTTGTTGACTGTAGCTGACCGTCATCTCAGAGTTTCTCCGTGCATTGGCAAGATCATGGCGGCCAAGTCGACACTTGTTCTTTCATCACCTTGGATGGTTTTGTAGTGCCAGGTCGATTTTTGTTCGGTCGCGGAACAGCGTCAAGGCAAGGCGTAAGAACATCAATGTCCACTGAACGGCCATTCGTGTTTCAGAAGGCAGACCACACAGGTTAGACTTATTTTCTTCTGACTTGGTAAAACATCACTGAATTGCGTGTCAGAAAACCGGTCTGCATCGCAAGGCCCTTCCAAAGATCTCGGAATGATAATTATACGCATAAAGCGTGTAGCGCGAGCGGAAACGCATTGTCCCAACCCCGCGTTAGAGCTCCCTTCGTCTTCTCTGGGAAAACGGGGGCCAGGAGATCATTACATAGGGTACGTGAGTTGTCTCCTACCAGTCAATACAACTTGGCATGGATTTTCTTTGGTTTCAGATTTGGCCAGGAGTTGCAGACCTATGAACAATCTTCGTCAACATGGTCTGTAATTCCGTACGAGAAGACAGAACGAGTGAATGCCAAGCCAAGTACATATGTATCCTTTGTATTCAGATACAGGTCTCGAGGTTTGTTTCTTATTCTAGATGGTTGTTGAACTGCTTTAAATGTGTTTACAGAGTTTCTAGAGGCGCAAGGTATCATCACTGAGACTGAGGCTGAGAACACACACTCCCCACTCCTTGAGCGATCAGCTGGACGCCGAGTTGTTAGCTTGCCTGCCACAATGCCGTCTGCGGACTTGTTGATGCCGCAGAGAAAAAGGCAAAGATATTCATGACCTCACAGGTAAGAGCGCGGCGGTCTTCTTCTAAAACATGTCTAAATAATGTACAAGGTACTTTGCACGGCTAGCTCACGATTCACGAAGAACTGTAGCCTGAAAATACATCCTGAGAAAGCAAGTGAATTTCCAGGACAAGGCTTATTAATTTCGTATCATTTCACTGTGAAAGTCCATGGGGATTCTAGAGAAAACGGCAACATTGAAATACGTGGTAGCCAGGAGTGAAAAAGGCTGGCGTACCTGGTCTAATTTCGTCGATATGCTTTTCCTTCTTTCATATTGTCACTACTTACGATTGCTTTCGTCGCTCTGTTGCATTGCACATCTGTTCTACACTACGGTGAATTTTGATAGCCCTTGATTTTCGCTGCCTTCTGGTAGATTGTAGTAGGACTCGGGAACCTCCTGCAAAAGCTTGTCCGGAAACTGTCCGAAATTCGCCTCAATTCCGTAAAAAGGGTAGATTGTGTGCGTGGTGCACGGGAAACAGTAATCTGGCATCTGTGAAAGACCTGATTGTAAGAAAATAAGAATAAAACGCTTGCGATAAGAGAAATCTCCAACCATGGGCAGTACTCAAGGGTCTCTGTACACAAAGGCAGCTCCAGTGGGTAGCAGGACATCAGGAAAACTACACTTGGACTTACATTGCTTATATGTACTTACGTGACTTGTGGAAGGCAATAAGACATGTAAATCATCAAGGCACCCTGCCTGATTTCAAGAGATCGGGTCTTGAGAAAGGCCAATTTGACTTGGTGAGTGTTCGAGCCAAGCCACAGCGGCTGATCTCAGTCGTTGTAAGGCTTCTCAGACATGCTCAAGGACATTTATACTATGCAAAGGAGCCAAATTGTTGCTCAACTGTTTACTACGACAACTACTAATCACTATCAAGCTCAAATGCAATGGCTCGATCATCCCCTTGTTGGATATTCACTCTGGTCCTTGCAAACTTGGGTGTTGCAATTGACGGTGCTGCCTCTGCTGCAGCAATCAAAATCTTCTCCCACCTCTTTCTTGTGACGTTCTTGACTGATGCTATGACTGCTTGCGTGGCATGTCCCCAGTTTGCCTCCGAGAACTCTTCTTCTTTCTTCACTCGTTTTGATATAAATTTACCAAAGGTCTTGGTACCTGAGGCCCAGCATTTAAGGCCACGCTCCGCCTATAACACACAAAAACAGTCAAAGCAAGCACTACTGAGTTTGACATGAAATGACGCACCGCAGCTGTTGACAATGCAAGAGCGCCGCAGGGGTCCTCTGTGACCTCCAGTTCATCCGATAAGCCGGCAGTCATTTCAATGTGAGCTGTCATGCCTGCTATAATATACGGAGCCATAAAGAGCCCACCAAAGTCCTTTAATGTATAATATGTTCAGAGATCAATATTGTGTACCAATTCAGTGAACCCATGCTGGCATGTGACTCGTGGTTACCATGGGAAAATTCAGGGGAGTTTCGTTCGGGAGAGCCCTAGTGGCTTGTCCCACACTCCCCCAGTATTTATTTCCTTGGTCAGGCGGCTATCTAAGTACAAACAAGGGAGTGGAGTGGTGGGTAGCTAGATAATTTAATTTGTACTTCGAGCCGCGTCGATCTGGGAGTCAGTCTCTCAGTTGATCGTTCCTTCAGTAGTGCAGTCCCTTACCTAGGAGGAGGGCGTTGAAGTGAGAGTTCCTTACCGGAACTAGTCTCACCTGCGCCTCCTCTCTAGGTGAACACGTGATCGCCGCTTTCTCAGGTTCTTGCATTGGTCTTGTGAAAACTCTGCGTTTTAACCTCAATAAATGTGTAGGAAAAGTAACGCACCTCTTTGTTTTCTGAGTCATGTGTGAGCCACATATAGCGTGCCTTTTCATGAGGTATCCAACATGTTCCTCGATGACTGTTGGATACTCCTCACCACACGTGTCTCTTATGTAACAGTCTACAGCCTCCATTACGCTACTGCCAATTTTTGAGCGATATTCATTCAGTTGTTGAGTGGCCTGTTATTCACTAAATTAAACAACTTCCACAAGAGTAGATAAAGGTAGTCACTTACCACTGCGGCTTCCTTCCCATCCCATTTGATCACATGAGGGAGATGAGGAAACATAGTCTTCCAAAGAAATGTGAGCTCCTCAAGTAGATTTGCATTACTATTGTTCCATGGTGCGTCTTGAACAGCAAGCACTGCACGGAAGGCATGGATAAGCATCTTAAACTGTCTGAGATCAGCTGTTGACAAGTCCAAGATTTCAATGCCTCGTTCTTTTCTAGGTTTGGTTTTCTGGGCACGAGGCAGACCAGGATCTAAGGCTTCAACCTTGACTAAAGGAGCATTGTGAGTGACATGAGTTGTTGCCTATGAATAAAGATCCAGCATATGTGTAGATGAAATTCAGACACAATGCTTACCTTGGCATGTGAAGACTTAATGCCTTCCACCTGCGGAGCAACTTCCTGTAACTCATCATCCATGATCCCTCCATAATCAAAGTTGAAATTCTCAATTGTAGCACTAAGAGCCTGGGTTGATGCCCTGCTTTTCTTCTGTAAAGGTGTTTCATAGCTGTGAAGGCATTGTATTTAGTATAATGATAGCATGCTATCAAATTACAAACCTAAGTTGATTAATGTGGCCATCGTCACCAACTGTCTTGCATTTGTTGATGTTTGGTGTAACCAAGACCTTGCGCTGACACTACTGGTGCCAGAAACTTTTTCTGACAGAAAAAGTGACAAAGAAATGTGTTATACCATTTCTTTGGCAACTTTTTCTCTAGAAAAAAGGTTTGAGACAATGATAAATGCCTTTTTCCTATGCAGAAAGGTGCCAAAGAAATGGTATAACACATTTCTTTATCACTTTTTCTAGCACAAAAAGGTTCTGGATCCAGTAGTGTGAGCCTCTATCATGGCACAAACCTTGCCATGTCCAAGACCTTGCTTTTTCTTGTTGGCAGGTGTTTTTGTTTTCTGGAAGTCCACTATTCCATCATCAATCTTCTAAAAGGACGATAATGGTCAGTGTTAACTTTTTTCGACTATTGATGCAAAGATACCATAAAAACATCATCTACCACTTCAGGTTCACTAGTGCTGGACATCTCATCTGGGCAGAAATCTTCAGTATTGAGCCGAGCCTCAGCAGTGACTTCATTGTCTTAGGAAAGTAACACATCTTTAGTTGGTGGAGTGATGGGTTGTGCTGCCTTTCTCGTAATACGCCCTGGTGGAGGGTGAGCAATTTTTTTAGGATCCTTATTGAGTAGCGTAAGAAGCTCATCTTCATGAGCAGCAATTTTATTGACACCAATCTTGAGCAAAGCCACTTGGACTGTCTTTTGTCGAGCATTGGCCTAATGCTTGGCAGCAGCACGTTCCTTTTTATTCATAGCCTTGATCTCATCTTTGTCAAAAATGGCAAGTCCAGGGTGCTTATCAGAGTTTGCGTTATGAGTAGAAAGGCCTTCACGCTGAGCAGTAATTGCTACAGCATTGCAATCACTTTTGTCCTGAAAAATAAAGGTAAGCCTTTATTCCAATAGTGCTATAAAATTTGTTACCTTTTCTTCAGCAGGGGAATGTTCCATAGTATCTGAGGCAATACTTTCATTTGAAACTGCCTGTTTGATGGGTCAGGTTGGTAAGCATTTTAAGACTTTTCTGTCAACAGTGGCTCAGATTATGTTTTAGCTGCACTGGCACTCCAGAAAACCTAGATCAACCTGAAGCGCTGCCACAAACTCAAGAATACACTGAACTTTTGATTTGGTATCTGGATCTGAAGACATTATAGCAAGATTATGGTATTGCTGCAGAGGCTGAGGTAGATAGACCACGTCATACAATGGTCTCCAGCTTCTCAAAGCTGACTTGAAATTTTCAGCCTTTTACATCAACGTTTCCTTATGCTGATATATATCAACTCATGACATCGGACCTCCTCCATCAAGTCATCAAAGAAACCTTCAAAGACCATCTTGTAATGTGGATTGGTGACTGGTTGGATATAGAGCATGGGAAAACAAGGGCTGCTGCAATCATGGCTGACATCAATCAAAGGTATGACATTATTTGAAAGAGTTAGCAATATTCTCACCACGTCACAGAATTGCTGCTGTTCCTTCGTTTCCAGGTCTTCAATGATTTCCTGAAAGATGTGGCTTCAAGCAATGGACAGGAGATGACTCAAAAGCTTTGATGAAGGTCGGTTCAATTCCCTTATGATTGACTTGAAGCTAAGAGACCTTCACAGGTTTATCTTCCTGCCATTGTGGATCATGTTCCAGTGCAGATGGTCAAGGCACTTGCAGCATTCCTTGACTTCTGCCACCTTGTTTGATGGTCAAAACATACTGAATCCACACTTCAAGAAATTTGCAAGGCATTGAGCCGCTTTCAGACAGAATGAGTGGTCTTTCAAAAACTTGGTGTTCGTCCAGCTGGCCTCAGCATCCCTTGACAACATTCATTGAAGCACTACCCTGAAACCATTCAACTTTTTGGCTTTCCTAACGGGCTTTGTTCATCAATCACAGAGTCCAAACACATCAAGGCTGTCAAGCAGCCATACCGCCGCACAAACCGTCACCAGCCTCTGGGTCAGATGCTCCTCATCAACCAGCGCCTGGATAAGCTTGCAGCACTACAAGCACATCTGCAGTCCAAACAGCTGCTGACTCCGTCACTAGCACAAGTCTTTGGCCATGGACTAGAGGCACCACTACCAACTTTGGCTGTGGAAGGTGTTGAAGGAATGGAGGTAGTGGACGGTTTGAGAGAGGTGGACAGTGATGTATATCTGTCAGGTTCCGCTGACTATGGGGGCTTCCAACTGTAAGCGGGTCCTTACTAGGCAGACTTGACATCTGAGGGAGTAGTCCCGGACAGAGAGCAGGAGTTCCGGAAGAAGTCTGGATGGGTGGGAGGTGCTCCGGGGGTGCACGGAGTACTGGGGGATGAGCGAGAGGGTGGTCAGGATTCCAGGCGAAGTTCAAAAGTAAGGGCGGTGGTATGGGAGGTGTGCGGAGGCAAGATAAGAAAATCTGGGAGACTAAGACGAAGTCCAGGAGACTGAGGCGAAGAAAGAGAAGGAGACTTAGAAAAAACCGGGAGACTTGGAGGGAAAAGAAGATATAGATTGACAGACAAGTTCAGACAAGCTTGTACAAAACAGAGGTACGACAAAGTAACAGCAAAGGTAATATCAAGACTACTGTAACAGGTTGCTACTTACGAGTTTAAATAGGGAGGTCCGGGGCCGGTTCGGGGAGGTTCAGTCCTAGGGTTGTTAATCGGGGCCAGTGCACGGGGCTGTATACCCGAGGTGTTGAATGGCACTGGGGGTGATCGTGCGGGACGTTCGGAGGTGATTGTGCGGGAAGCCAGGTGATTGGTGGGTGGTTGGGGTTGGTGGGCCAGATAGGTGGGTTGGTTGGAACAGTTTGGTGGGAGGCGGGTGCCAGGATTGATGGGGGGTTGATGGGTAGCGTGCCCAGGGGGTTGATGGGTAGCGTGCCCAGGGGGTTGATGGGCAGCGTGTCCAGGGAGTTGATGGGTGGCATGCCAGGGTGCCAGGGTTGATGGGGGTGTTGTGTGGGTGCCGGGGTTGATGGGGGGTATGTTCGACAAGGGTTCTGGTGTTCCGGAGCAGTTAGGGAGGTTGTGTGGGGTCCGGGGCTTAGGTTTGGGTGCAAGTGTTGATGCAGGTCGTGACAAACCTGGACTAAAAGTAAGTAAATCAGTAGAATAAATGTAAGTATGGAAACACTAGAAAGAAAAGATAAGAAAAGGAAAAAAGAGAGAGAACAGGAGGCACAGGAGTGTCTCCTGATAGCTCTGGCCACTGAGTGACACCAGCCACCTTTACTGGGTCCATCTCCACAGTTACATGCAAGATGATCAGCCCAAGGTACTCAATGCAGATTTGCTCAAACTTGCATGTCTCCAATTTGTAGAGCTGGTGCTGGCATAGACAGTCTGGGATGACTCAGGTAATACAGTGATGTTTCTCTAGGGTTTGAGTGTAAATGAGAATGTTATTAAGGTACATGCACACTATGCCCTCCATGATCAGGTCCTGGAAAATGTTGTTCATCATTGTCTGGAAGGTGTCCAGACTGTTAGTGAGCCTGAAGAATATTATGAGCAGCTTGAATAGTCTCTGGTTGGTCCAAAATGCTCCCTTCCACTCATCTCCCTCCACTTCAGGAAATCTCTGAAGTTTCTTGAAAAAATGTTGTTCAAAACAAGTTATGTAATTTTTAAATGGTTTTCCTCAAATAATACATAAAATCTATTTCAAAAAACAGGGAAAAAAAAGTTAAAGTTTCTCAATGATTTTCCTTGAGATAAAGAAAAAGTTTTTCTTTCAATTATTCCTGAAATACAGATAAATAAAATTAATCATCTTTTTAGTCTTTTTTTTGAGAAGAAAATGATGTTTACATTCTTGTGTGCCTTTGTCAATACTTATTGTGTTTCTTTCAAGTGTTTCTCAGGAATTTTTCTCAGAAAAATGGAAAAACTTTTTGTTTATCTTATAAAAATAGAAAAATTCTTTGTTTTACTTTAAAAATACTTGAAAGAAATACAAAAAGTCTTTACAAAGGAACACAGTAATATAAACATTATGTTTTTCTCAAGAAAAAGACTAAAACACAATTAATTTTATTTATCTGTATTTCACAAATAACTGAAAGAAAATTTTTACCTTTATTTCAAGGGAAATTATTGAGAAACTTCAACTTTTATTTTTCTGTTTGTCAAAATAGATTTTATGTATTACTTCAGAAAAACAATTTAGAAATTCTATAACATGTTTCTAACAACTTTTTCTCAAGAAACTCTAGGGATTGCCTAAAATGCTCCTAAATGCACACATTATTGTAGCCCAACCAGACATCTAACTTTGTGAAGTAGCACACTCCCCAAAGGTTGTTAATAAGCTTGGAAATGAGGAGGAGGGGGATGCAGTTCTTGACAGTCATTGCATTGAGCATGCAATAGTCTTGAACTAACTAGAGGGAACCATCCTTCTTCTTGATGAAGAACATGGGCAGGCCATCAGAGACTTTGAGGAGTGGATATGCCCAGACTCAAGATTCTCCCAGAGGAACACATCTAGCTTGTCCTGCTCCTTTGAAGCAAGCAAGTAGACCTTGTAGCTGGTGAGAGTAGCATTGGGCATCAGCTTGATGGCATAGTCCCACTGCTTGTGCTCTGGGAGCGAGTCAAACAAGGCCTCAGAAAAGACATCCTTGAAGTCATGCAAGTAGTCAGGGACCACATTTTGAAAGGCCCAGAGGGAAGTGTTTGCTGCAAAGGCCTGAGCCAGTTGTTGGAAAGTGGTCTGACTAGCCCAAATCTTTTCAGGGGGCAGTGGTATCTGTAGGGTAGTGGCATATATGCGGTCTCCTACCTCAATAGCATCATCCAGCTGCTCCAGATCTTGGGCAAGCTGGAACTTTCCCTCATAGTCCTCTTCCTGCCCAGAGTACCCCCCATTGTGTCTGTTATCCTAGTAGAGGGCCTTTCTATAAGAAAAAGCTAGGAGTGGGAGATCCAGGATGTCCAGGTCCACAAAGGAGAGATATCCTACCCAACAAGCCTGGATAGCTGCATGTTCCTGCATAACAGTGTGCCACTTCTTTCTCAATTCCTCAGTGCAGATAACACAATGCCAGGAGCACCGACTCATACTTACTTCTTTCTTAGCCTAATTGATCTCCAGGTTGCGCTCCTGGAGCTAGGTGAAGCTGAGGCTCATGTCTTGCTTTCCCAGGCCAGTGACCATGAAGGTAGCCTGCTCCACATGAAACTTGTAGCATAGGATGAGGTCTACAATGGAGCTGATTGAGCCAGCTTCATTTGGGGTGCCATCAATGTTGTATATGGGGATAGGAGAGAGGAGGGGTCAGATGATGAGCTGGTGGTGCTCCATGCATCCCCAGATGCAGGGAAGTCAGCAGAGATTGTATTGGATACTTCTACTGACAAACAAGCAAACTGATTTGCACCAGGCAGCAGGGCCATACTATTCACCTGTTGCTTCTCTAAAAATCCTACTCCATTGTCCCTGTAGAATCCTCATTCTCCAGTGCCTTTCTAGTGAGGTCATATAAAGGAGCTGCATCAAGAAAGGGAAAGCTGGCACAGTCCTGAGCTGCCAGGAGTTGCAGGAGCAGCTTCTTTTGCTCTCCTGGAGCAAGATAGCATACCTGCAGACCTAAGGAGCACCTATGTGCAAAGTGGCCCAGTGCACTACAGTGCCTGCACAGCAATGGAATTGTAGTGCATTGTCAAGAAGCATCCATGTCCATAGGGGCACCCAGGGGTAGCAACAGGTTGGCTGGTGGTGCTACAAAAACAGGAGCAGGGGGGTAGAAACATCTGGAAGTGAGGGATCAAGGGCTGAGGTCACATTGCATATGCAGAGGTGGCAGCTCATCAGAGGTTGCACTTGAGCTCTATGAGCTGCAACTGGTCTTGGGCCACCTAATACCCTGAGGCAACTTGGTTGTCAGTGAGGCATCCCTCAGCAAGGTTATCCATGCATTCCATCAGGGTAGGGTGTAAGCCTTCCTGGAATGTGAGGCACAGCTGGAGACCATCAGGCTGGAGACTATCAGGGTAGTGGGCCTGTACTCATCTAGGGATCACTTCTCTTGCCCATACTGGTCCTTGTCTTGGAGGGCTAATGCGGCGGTCTTAGCAGAGTTCTAGGAAAAGAACTCATCCTAGAACTCCTGTTCAAACTTGATCCAGTCTGCAAACTCTGCAACATTCCCAGGGCATCAGAAAACCCTCATTGCATAGGTAGCTGCCTGTCCAGACTTCATGTAGGACAGGATCCATGTGATCTTCAGCTTGTTGGAGAGGAAGTTGTCCCTACAAAGCTGGATGTAGGTGATGCAGGACTGAAAAAAACGCTTTCCAGATGCATGATCACCATTGTATGCATCTGGAAGCACTGAGCAGAGAATATTGACATGTCCCTGCACTGGAGGGCTGGGTCTTGCAGCTGAGAAGCATGAGAGTGGTGGTGGAGAAGATGGGGGTGCAGCAGGAGCTGCTGGGAGGCACTCAAGAAGGGCCTAAAAAAATCAGAGATGGTTTTGGTGGTTTGGTGGAGGATGGAGAATTTGAAAGTGTAAAGAGATAGGGAGGTCTGCATAAGTTGCACTTGTGCTTTTAATTGAAGCAAGTGACTTCAGGCACTGTTTTGCAGGGCTGGAGCCTCCAAGGTGGAGTCTGAAGGGGCAAGTTGGGGCATAGGAGCACAGGGCTTAAGTCTGATAGAGGGGTGACCAACAGGGGTGCAAAGTATCTGGGCCAGCTGTAGGGGGTCTCCAGACCAGAAATAGGAGACTTGTTCTGCTGTAAGGGTGACCTCTGGAGGTTGCAACTATTTATGCAACTGGCAGAGGGGAATTCAAAGTATATCAGAAAGTAGTTACAATAGGAGTAACACTAGTCAATCACCTGGCAGAGGAGAATCCAAAGAGAACAAGTCTAAGATTCTTCTGAGCTGGAAGCCTAAAAATAATGCAGAGCATCATGATCCAATTAAGTAATGGGTCATCAGGGCAAGCACTGACAAAGCAACCATTAGAACATGCACTGACAAATCAGCTGTCAGGATATGTGCTAACATAATGAAGTAAGTAATAAGTAAGTAATGTAGGAGAAGAGGAGTGGAAGTGGGGGTCTCCTGACAGATGGCACAGTTGGCCTCACTATGTGAGTGCTTTTTTTATCCTAGAATTCACCAACTAACTTCTCTAAAATAGGCCTGGGAGCATCACCTGCTCCTGGACAGAGCATCTCTGGCACTGTCCATCTTGCAGAACAGCCAATAGGAGGCTCCTTCTAGGGTGTCCCTGGGGTTTGAGCAAGAGATGGGGCAGTTTAAGAGGCTAGTGGGGAGTTACTGACAAAGGAATGTCCTGATTTCCAGCACATAGTTCAAGCAGATTCTGATTGAGAGGAACCTGCTCCCATCATCCAAGCAAGTCCTGGTGGTAGTAATGGCTAAGTATGTGCCAGGAGTTCCAGAGGAGGAGGTGGAAGGTCTGATAGGAGTGGCTGGGAAGTTAGTGGGTCCAGGGTTTCTATAGAGGGGCCTTGCTTCTTTTCTTTCTTTTGAATGGTTTTTTCTTCTCCTTATTTTGATTTTCTAGATGTCTTTGCTAGACTTGATTAATATATACTGTATTTCTATGATGTATATACTAATTAACCTCTTTGTTACTGCTGGCTGTAAAGATTATAAGCAATTAAGATGACTGAAGTTAGAGGTAGTCTTAGCAGAGGTCCTATTGCAATAAAGCAGTGCATCCCCTAACACTTGGAATAACTGCAGAGTCTAAGAGAGTCAATAAGGAGAGATTGATAGAAATGAACAGCAAGAAATGAAAACAAGAAAATATACATGGGAGTTGAACCCTTAGTCAAGCCAGAGGCAGGAGTTACACCCATTATTGCCATTTGTGAGGCTAGGATCTAGTGCCTGTGGGCCCAGGGTGCTGTTGTTAGAAGTTCTGGAGCTTGTCAGAGGCTCTTGCAAGGTTTTGGAGTGGTTCCCAAGTGTCATCTTCAGGACCATATCCTTTTCATCATACAACGTGGTGGAGTTGTCCTTATATGTCCTGGGAGTCAAGGACTTTTCAATGTTATAGTAATATTTGTCCTTGACCTCCATGGGTGGGGGTGGTTCAGGGTGTTGTCTTGGAAAGGGATCCATGGAGTGTTGCTCAAGAAGGTGCAAGTGAAATACTGGGTAGAGTCTCTTCAGGTCTGAGAAAAGCTTAAGCTTGTAGGTGTGGGAGGAGACCTTCTGGAGGATCTTGAAGGGGCTGAGTTGCTTATAGTTGAGTTTTGGGGAGGAGCAGCAAGTGTGGAGGGTGATGTTGATCTATCCATACCTTTGTCCCAGGGCTCCAATTAGAGGTGTCCTCTCATCTGGAGTTGGTGTGTTTGGTATATGCTCAATTGGTAAAATCAATTTCTTTGCAGAGGAATTCCTGGAGGGATCAGAGGTCTTAAGCCACTTTGTGGGTGGTGTGCAAGGGGATGTCCTGGGGTGAGATGGTGAGCTGGGAATGGTACTCTTTGTTGGTGAAGAAGGGAGAGACACTAGTTGCAGAGTGGGAGGTGTTGTTGTATGTGAACTCAGCAAGGGTTAGCTTGGAATGTCAGTTATCCTATAGGTAGTTGACATAGAGCCAGAGGTATTGCTTGAGGAACTGGTTGACTTGTTCTGTCTGTCCATTGGTCTCTGGGTAGTAGATGGTAAAGGGGTCAGTTTTTATATCCAATGCTTTACATAACAAGAACCAGAACTTGGGGATGAACAGGGGTCCTCAGTCAGAGATGATGTGATTCAGGAGTCTGTGCTTGGTAAAAATGTGTTTGAGGAAAAGTTGGGCAAACTCTGGAGTGGTGTCTATGGTGTAGCATAGCAGAAAAACTTGTTTAGTTAGATGGCACATGATAACAAGGATGGTGTTAAACCTATCTAACTCCAGGATTTTGGTGATATAATCTATGGAGATAGAGAAGCAGGGTCATGCCTGATTGAGAGGGACTTCAGCAGTCCATAGAGTCAGCGTTGAGGGACATTGTCCCAGAGACAAGATTTGCACAAGCATACATAGCAGGTCATGTTCTGCTTAATGCCTGGCCAGGAGTAAGTCTAGGAGATGAGCTGAAGAGTCTTACAAATTTTCAAGTGCCTCCAGAGCTTGTGGTCATGGTGTTGCTGGATGATGTTGAGGCAAAGCTGGGCATGGTTGGAAACATAAATGTCAACACAGAGGGAGAGCTTGCTGTTTGGAGATAGTGTGAAGGCAAGGGTTGTGGGTGGGAGTGCTGTAGTCATGATTGTCAAAGTACTGATCCCAGGGAGCACAGCAAATTTGATTCAGAGTCCGTTCTTCATTCATGATTAGTATGGTATTTAAATGTTCCAAAGCAATTACCACACAATAATTGAAAGCATTTTGTTCTGCTTTGAAGGACTTCTTTGGATAAGTGTCCAAACATTGGGTGAGGGCATTGGGCTTGGCCCCCAGTTGTCCTGGGCAGTACTAGATCATAAAATTGTACTCAGAGAGGAGCTTGGACCAATTTGCCTGTTGGTAGCTAAGCTGCTTGGTTGTGGTGAAGTACTGGAGGTTGTTGTGATCTGAGTAGACCTAGATATGATGTCAGGCTCCTTCAAGGTAGGCCTGCCATTATTTGAAGGCCTCCACAATGGTGAGGAGTTCCTTGTTATAGATGCCATAGTTGAGCTCTATGTCAATCATAGACCAGGTGTAGAAGATGACAGGCTGGGATTTCTTGCTATTGGATTCCAGTTAGAAGAGGAGTCTAGCAATGGCATAGTCAGAGGCATCACACTCTAAAATGATTGGGAGTGTGGAGTTGTAATATTGGAGGATTAGAGCAGCAGTGAAGGCCTTCTTGAGTAAGTTAAAAATACTCCAGCACTTACTATCCCAACTTCAGAGTGCTTCCTTACATGTGAGCCAGTTGAAGGGTTTTGTGATGCTGGAGTAATTATCTATGAACTTTCAGTAGAAGTTAGTGAAACCCAGGAAGGACTGTACTTCCTTCATATTCTGGGTTGCAGCCAGTTAACAATGGCTTTGACCTTGAGAGGGTCTATGCAAATGCCATCCAGAGATATGATAACACTGAGGTATTTGACTTCTATGGTGTGGAAAGAGCACTTTTTGGGCTTGGCATGGAGGTTGTATTCCTGGAGTCGTTTTAGAATGCATCTGACATGCTCCCAGTGTTCTTCTATTTAGTTTGAGTAGATGAGAATGTTGTCAAGGTAGACAATGATGAAAACATTGCTCATGTCATGGAAGATGTTGTTTGTGAAGTATTGGAAGGTGGCCAGGGAGTTGGTCATCCCAAAGAGCATTACTAGGTACTCAAATAGACCATATCACATGCAAAATGCAGTTTTCCACTTGTGTTCCAGGGCTATGCATATGTTGTTGTACCCAAAGCAGAGGTCAATCTTTGTGTACACTTTGGCACTTTGGAGTCAATTGACCAAATCCCCAATGAGTGGAAGCAGGTAGCAGTTCTTCTTGGTGACCGTGTTGAGTCCATGGTAGTTAACATGTAGGCAGAGGGAGCCATCCTTCTTCTTGGCAAATAGTACCAGGGCTCTAGCAGCAGAGATCAAGGGTTAGATGAAGCTCTTACTAAGCATTTTATTGAGGTAGTCCTTGAGTGCATGGAGCTTGACTTCAGACATGTTATAGATTTTGCCAAAGAGTGGGGCCATCCTGTCCTCAAGGTCAATCTAGTGGTTGTATGGGCAGTGTGGGAGAAGCTCCTTGGCACTTCCTTTGGAGAATACATCAGCAAACTCATGATACTCCAGGGAGACTACTTTTCATAGGATCTATTCCTCAGTCTTCTTTGGAGGTGCTGTGGCCATTCATATGTGCTCTTCTGAGAGAGAAGGCAAGATGTGCATGCGGCTGGAAGGATGCATGCAAATGGGGCAATGCCAATAATTTTGATATCAAGCATCCTGGACTTATGGGGGGCATCCAGAGATCCTGTATTGTCCTTTGGAGTGGGGGTGGGGGTTCTGTGCTGCTGTGGCAGGTAGTTTGGACCCTTGTACTTGTTTTGGGAGATGTTGGAGGGGAATTTTGAAGTGTTCCAGGTGGGTCTCAAAATTGTTGCTGTAGAGGGTAAAGGTTGCTTCTTCTCCCCCCTGGAACCTACCTGGAGCACTACTGTATCAGGCATAATAGCAGCATTGATGCCTCAGAAGTGGATAGCTACTGCAAGGTAAGCTCTGGAGTAGGAGAACTGTAATGGCAACCTCTGAAAGCTATGGCTCAATCACACAACTGGCAGAGGGAGATCCAAAGAGAATATTAGTGTATGTATAAGTAAGTAATAATAATCACACATTTGGCAAAGGGAGATCTAAAAAGAACATGTCTAAGAATTCATCTTGCCAGGTGCTGAAGAAAATAGAAGGTAAGTTACATATAGTGGTCACATGTCCAGATCACCTATTTGGATCACATGTCTAAATCACCTGCTTAATCCAGAGCTGACAAGTGAGAGGTGGAAGAAAATGGTTGAGGAATTTTGAGGATTGAGCACAAATGTCCTGAGAGGTTTGTAGAAAGAAAGAAAAGGCTTAATCAGAGAAGGCCATGCTATGCAAGAAAGAAATATGATTTCTTGAGTCCTAAAGAGTTTTCAAGTGCTGGATCCCCCTCCCAAGAGAGGGGGGCTGGAAGCTCAAGCCAATGCAGTGTAGTTCCACAGAGCTGGAGATTTGAAAGGAATGAGCTGAGTGGAGGCCATGTGGAGAAGGGAGGACAGATGAAGGATTCTTGCTAAATTGTTCTCAATATACAGCTTGTAAAAATTGCTGCACCTGCATCCTAGCAGTTGTATTTCATAGTCAGAATACCCTGCTGCTGCTGCTGTGGATGCTGCTCCCTGCCTGAAGCTGTGCCCAGCAAAAAGGTGTGGGGGTTGAAGCCTGCCCTGGAAAGCGTGTTGCAGATGGTGCCAATGAAGAAGGAGTAGGAGAGCGCTTTCCCATTGGGCTGCTCAAACAAGGGTGTGTTACCATCATGGGAGAGTTTGATGAAGAGTGCCTTGAGCACTGCAATGGGGCAGGTTGGAAGTCCTGGTGCCATGGCAACTGTGATTGTGACCCTCTGCCTGAAGGGGTCAGTTTTTGAGGCAGGGAGGGTGAGACATGTGTGCATGGTGTTAGCAAAGTCAAGGAGAAATTATATGGAGTTGTGTGTGAGATTAAGGCTTGTATTGAATTTACTGCCTTTGCCTGTTGTGAATTTGCCACTGTGAAGGAGGCCAGAGTATGCAAAGCAGCATGTGGTGCATATGATGGAGTGGCTGGAGGTGGCTCCTGGGCTGAGCTGGGCAAGAATGGCAGTGAGGAGGGGGAGCGTAATGGGCTGCACTAGGCAGTGGTCATGCTCATCATAATAATGCTTGATACTGTAAGGGCAACATTTGGAAGCTATGGCTCAGTTACACAGCTAGCAAAGGGAGATCCAAAATGTATTAGTGTATGTATAAGTAATAGAAGTAAGTAATAACAACTACACACCTGGCAAAGAGAGATCCAAAGAGAACAAGTCTAAAGATTCACCTTGCCAGGTGCTCAGAAAATAAAAGTAAATCACATGATATATAAATCACACATGCTGAGGTCACATGTGCAGCTGAGCTTGAAAAGAGGGAGTAAATGATGGCAAGTTGGTTAGAAATACTCACTCTTTTCAAACTCAGCTCAAGTTGATGCTTGAGAGAGTTTGGCCTCAGACCAAGTAAATCCCAAAAGTGTGGCATATGCTATCCCTCAAACCAAGTAGGCAGAGGTCTGGAGGGTTGAGAGCAAGGTTGAGAAGTGTCTAGAGAGTAGAGAACAGGGCTGAGGAGTGAAAAAGTAGCAGTGAAATAGTAGTCCACTGACAGATACCTCTGATGAGTTGCTGTATGAGGGGGGATTCAATGGCTGCAAAGGGGAGGTTTGTGTCAATGTGGAGGGAGCAAACTGCTGACAAGTAGAAGGAAAGGCAAACTTCCATGGCAACTGAGTCAAGTTCCAACTCTAGGAACTCAATTGTTGTGTCCAGACCTAACATCTTAAATGGCTGAAAATTAGGCCCAGCTAGGCTCCAAGGTTGAGAGCCCATGAAAGGGACTTGTTGATGAGCTGCAAGGGAACAGTGCATGGAAATATTGCCAGGAAGTCATCCAGATAGTGGCACACCCATGCTGGAACATTGCACTGCAGGATCCAGTGTAGAGCTTCTGTGAAGAGGTTAAAGATGTATGGGGTGGATTGTGCACCAAACGTGAGGACAATGTTGTAGTATAGTCCATTTAAAGCCTAGTAGGTGCCAATCCTTGTAGCACACAGGGGTGTGGCAGAATGCAGGCTCAAGGTCAAGTTTGAGCATTAGGGAGCCTGGCCCTGAGTCAATGAGGTTGTGTATAGCGTGCTTGACCATGTCATAGACAATGGTGGCCTCTGCATCAAGGATCCCATTGTTTACAGAAGATCCCTCTGGCCAAGAGAGGTGGTGTATGTGGCACACCTTGGAAGATTGTCTGCACATTACCACTCCAATGGGTGACGCACAAAAGTTGTCAAATGGGGGCAAATCAAATGGGCCATGTGTTCTCCTGCTGGCAACTTGAGCAGCAATGTTATTAGAGAGAGATGTGATGATTGAGGGGTCAGAGGTTGCAGACTTAAGGTTTGAGCATCTTTGACTTATGGTGCAATCACCCTGAAAGCCAAAATTAGTGCCCCCACTGGGAATAATTGCCTGCAGCCATCTCTGCATGCTGCCTGTTAAAGAACATGCTGTAGTAAGCAAAGATGGCAGACCACTCATATTTTGCCACCAGTTCCAAGAGCTGTTTGTTGTAGGCCCAGAAGGTCTCCATTGCTGCTGTGTTGTTAATATGAAAAGCGAGAATTTGGAAGTAGGTTTGGAAGGGGATGAGTACCAAAAAAGCCACCTTGTATTCTTTTGCTGCTCAATAGCTGATTTCAAACTGGTTGGTCAGTCCATTGAATGTGTAAGCCATTTCTTTATTATGATTGGTCAGGTCAAGTTTGTGGAGGTCTGCAGCCTTGAGTTTGTGTGTTATGATTGCAGCTAACACAGACATATTGACGTCCAGAAAGCAGGTGCAAAGGAATAGGGAGGCAGTGAAGGATGCACCATTTACTCCTGCTGCTGCAATTGGAAGTATGAATAGGCTGGGTGCCTGAGTGGGGATTGTGACTGAGGGCAGAAGAGGTAGTGTAGGCAGGGAGTCTGGTTGAGCATTGACCTTGGCTATGAGCTGGGTAATCAGAGCTTGGAGCTGAGCATGAGAGCTCCAAATCTCTGCCACTTTGTCAGCCAAGAGCACTGCGATTTTGGATGAAGCATGGGGAGGAGTCATGATGCAGGAAAAGCCAATGAAATGACTATCTAGAGCTCTGGGAGGGAGTGACAAGTTTTGCATGCACTTGCAATAGACAAGAAGTATATTAGACTGCGATCTGAAAGATCTGAATGACACATGACATATTTGTGGGTGTCTGATCTACCAATACTGCAAGCGCAGTGTGAGATGATGTAAGTAATAATATAAGGTAGGGCTTATCTGCAAGCACAGTGTGAGACAATGAGAATCAATGCTGCCATGCTCGCAGTTTATATATGTTGGACTGCAAAGGAATAGAAAACAAAAACAATGAGAGGGGCCAGAGGCCAATGTGACAAAGTGAGAGGGTAGGGGTGATCAAATCTTTGCCCAAATTAACCCTGGGCAATACCCCATCACATTGCCCAAATCATGAAGTCACATGTCTAGGTCACATGTCTAGGTCACATGTGCAGCTGAGTCTGAAAAGAGGAAGTAAATGATGGCTTGATAGCAGAATTACTCCCTCTTTTGAAACTCAGACCAATTTGACATTTGAGGGAGTCTGGCATCAGACTGAATAAATCAAAGGAGTATGGCCTATGCTATCCCTCAACCAAGTAGGCAAAAGTCCAGAGAATTAGGAGCAAGGCTGAGAAGTGAAGAAATAGACATGAAATGGGTGAAAAAATAGACATGAAATAGACATGAAATGGTAGTCCCCTAACAAGAATATTATGGTGAGAATTTTCCAGTCAATGTTGGGATTGACATTGCATAGCCATGATAGTCCCAGCATAATGGGAGTCAATTCATGGAGTTGGGTAACCAAGAATTCTGCAGGGAACTTGAGCCCATTGTCTAGCATTATAATGCCAGTGTCATAACCCACACACCCCGGCACTCCTCTCCTGGAACCTGACCTTCCCACCATTCCCAGCTCCCTCAATGCCCACCAACCATGCCCTTTTTATATGCCCCACCTGCAGCATGCTGCCATCACACACTTCACAAAACCATTACGCAGACTATCACACACTCCTCTGAGCTATTACACATTATTCTGAGCCATCATGCACTCCTCCAAGCTATCATGCATTATCCTGGGCCATTATGCATTACCCCAAACTATTATGAGGACCTCCCAGCCCACATGCAAATCACTCAAACCCCACATGGGCTGCTCAGTCATCACACATCACACTAATTGCTGAATGCTCAAACCACCATTGATCTTGCAGCCCACCTTAGCTGCCCTCTGCCCCACTGCCATCCATAGAATCCTGAAATCTGCTCCAGAACTCTTTTTAGACCACACTCCTCCTGCCTGTAGTATATAAAAACCATAGGTAGCTCCCATGTACCTTAGTCTTGATATTAACAATAATAACCTGTGTCTCTGTTCTTCTAAAACTTCTGTCTGATTTCCTCTTTGTGCTTGTTTAGTCTCCTTCATGCTTGCCTTGACCTACTATTCAGCATGCACCTCATCAACTGGCACACACTAAACTCTAACACTCCAATTTTGTCTTATCACTGGAACCACTCCATTGACTTGACTCTCAGCCCTCAGCTCAAACCTGGAGCAAGTCCTGTAACCCTAGAACTTACTCTTCCTGCCATCTTGTCTCCCAGAACACCTCCCAGAGCTCTCAATGCTGCATCTACATAGTTCAGCACTTGCTTGCACCTTGTAAGGTTATTGCTTACTAGGAAAGGCTCCTAAGTCAGTGGAACCTGACAACCAGTGTGGGACCTTTTAATAGAGCCTGATGGGGTGTAACCAGATTGTTACTCTATAACAAACATATGGCTGCTGCTAAGCAATCTAGCCATTAGACCTGCCTTTATTGTAGTTTATTTATCATGTGAGCAACACTATCTATCTTATTAATAAATTACATAAGGATAACATCTTGTATTCACAATGTATCTAGTCTAATCTGATAATTTAGTCTGGTTCAGCTACTGCATGATATACACAAGATTGTTCTATTTGTAGCCAACAGCTACATTTTTTTGAATTTTCTGTTATTGGCTATAGACTCTAGGCTCTCATTACCTTTTTGGATAACATATCAAACTTCTTGCATTTTTCTAGTGCCACATCAAAAATGTGTCCCATGACTAGTACAGGCAATCCCACACCACAGGTGGGTGATGCAGGTGATTGACCTGCACTATAAGCTAGAAAGATGCTAGAAGCATCAGTGTACAAACCCCCACCCAATTGGGATGACTTGGACCCTTGCAATATTAGTGTGAGCTTTGGAATGCCTGGAGGATTACCCATATCAGAGATGAAATTGATATTGAATCCTGGCATCCAGCCAGACAAGAAGACATTTATCTTGGGTGCATTCCTGTCACTCATCTACCCAGAACTACCCAAGCACAGTGCACATCCTCAAGAGAGTATGGGTAACTTCACCCAGTTTGGGGAAATGGTGCAGGGCAGCACATATGTGCAAAGCATGCCTTTCAGGCCACCCCAGACAGTACCACCAAGAGATGAGGTAGTGGGTGAGATAGAGCCTGCCAGAGGTTCTGGTTGAAGAACCAGACCAGGAGTCCTCTGATGAGGAAGAAAGATGGTCATTGTCAACCTTGTCAGTCCAGCTTCAGCTGGTACTGGACCATTTTCCAATAGTTACCAAAGAATTGATGCAGAAGCGTCTACAGCTTTATGTAGTAAAGCATATACAGTTGCTGGCTGATAAAGGCCAGAATATACCTAGGACTGATTTGACTGAATATATTGAACTTTTCACCCATATATTTGAGCTTGAGCTCAATGAGTACATCAAGTGTAAAGCAGCCCAAGGGACTGCAACATCAACAGCCACACTGGCTAAATCTGTAGATTATGACACAGTAATGCATTAAAGAGTGCCAGGCATTGCAGAAGCTATGGACATATTGACTGTGCTACAACAAGTGCATGAGTCCCAACAGGACTTTAAGAGGTGGTAGAATGCTGTGCAACAACAAGCAAATACCAGTGAAGTGCCTATTGTCAGGGGACTCACCTTTCATCCCTCCTTCTCACCTGCTAATCCTCCTCTGGCCACTCCCACTATGATTTTTCTTTATGCATTTCCTTAATCCCTACCACCCAGTACCACTTTTAAGACTTGAGCTGCACCGGGTCTCTGTCCATAATTTGTTTACTGTTGGTCTTTCAGCACAGCTGCATTGGGACCCTTTCTTCATCTCTCATTCTCACCTCTTACTCCTTCTCTGGCCACCCTCACTATAGTTTCCCTTTATGTATCTCCTCAATGAAACCACTACATCCAAGGTAGTGGGCAAAGTTGATGTGGCAGAACTGCAAGGATCAAGAACACCTTGTTGACACATTACAATCAAGGAAGAGGCATGCAAAGATGACATGCCAGAAGAGACAGCTACACCATGATGTGTTGTGAGACATGTCCATTTAGTGGACAACTGGATTGAGCATGTTAACTATCAATGCATTTAGAACCAGGACTCACAGAATCAGGGAGTCATTAATAGACAATCAAGGTGTAGTCTTTGAAGGCACAAGGGAGTCATGCCAATTAATGAGATGAGACAACAATTCATTGCAAGAACTGGAGAGCTGGACAAGAACTCAGATGAGGATGGTGGTGACAATGACCACTACAGTAACTGAGGACATGAGTGTCAAAATAATGACTGCAACAGGTGGAATTGTCAAGGCAATTAAGGACCTCCTAGTTACCAACCAGACACACCAGCTCCTTGGAAACCACTGATGCAGTGCAACAAGAGTGTTGGGTGGAGGACCAAGTGCAATGAGCACTGAGGGCATCATCTATGCCCTCACCTCATGATTTGTGTGCAACCATGCCAGGAATGAATAAAGCGGTCAGGATTCACATGGATCATTTGCACAACCACTTCAATTGTCTGGTTGATGACTCTTTTGGAGTTAGGTTCAAGTTCCCAGATGGGGTATGACCCCATAAAGCTGAGGGAAAGCATATTTGAGCATATGCAGGAGGACACATGTTTTTCCAGTTGGAAGACTGGGCCATCAATGTCTATTACCATTTAGCAGCATGCTGCTATGGAGATGACATGGATCAGGAGCGCATATTTGTGCTCCATGAATTCATTAATAGAGAGGCATGAAACTGGTTCCACAGACATGTCTTGCATACCAATCAGGACAAGCACAACTGGACTTTCAAGGAGGTCCATATAACTGCTTCATAAATGTGGAAACCATGCAAGAGGCTTGAGAAGCCTTCTGGACTGCAGTGTATAATGCCAAAACTGGTATCCAGACCTTTTATGATGACCTGGTGGGTTATGCTCAAAATATAGCCATCTATCAAGACAAATTCATGATCAGAGAGACATTCTTGGAGTGGAATACCCATTGAGATGCGTCATGCACTCATACACAATGATAACTTGTCATCAGAGGTCAACACTGTGGCCAAGTTCCTAGCATATGCTATACACTATGAGCAGTTTGCATGGACTGCAACACACTACAACTAGCACAGTTCTCACCATGCAACTGGACAGTGCCAACCTATAAAGGCTAGATCATTCTTGGCAAAGTGTTCTGAGATAGAATGGAATTATAATCCATGGTTTGTGGTACATCACACTCTGCTAGTAGGCCATAGGGCTGGCCCAAGACCAACTGGTAATGCACCAGTAGTGAGAGAGGTCCAAAAAGGGCCTGGAATGGACCACTATGGTCTAAAGACAATGTGGGATGTTCCAGCAAGAGTGGGCCCTCCCAAGGTCACCTTTGGCAGCAGTGATGCAGGCAACAGGCTGAGTGGTGGATCACCATGATGTTACAATTGTGGCCATACAGGCTACTATGCCAAGGATTGTAAGGTGCTGAAGGTGCACTTACAGGCTGCCTACATGGCAGCAGCAAGAAGTAACAGTGAGAGTAATGGCACTGAGGATATGGAAGAACTTGTTGAGGATGAGGAGGTTCCTCAAGAGGCTGAGGAGCAGTCTGTGGTGGACAATGGTGAGAGCATCTAGATTGATGGAGATGAATATGTCACTGTTGACATATATAACAATGATTACTATGCTCATGATGATGAGGAAGAGCATATTTTTGCTCTGGCTGAGCATCAGGGAAATAAACATGTTTGCATGCAATACATCGCTTTGCAGAAAGCAGCAGATGAGCTGCAACAACCACACTATACTCTCAGGAGAAGGAGTGTTTAGTCATATATGTGAATGTCAATGGACATCCAGCATGGATGTTGTGGGACTCTGGGAGTACCACTACAGGCATTATGCCCCTTTGCTCATGTGAACAATATATGCATTCACAAGTTCATAGAGCCATTGATGCTCCAGTTGGGAACTGTGGGGAGTTGCACCATAGTGCAGTTTAGTGCAGAAGTGAAAATTAAAATGTCAGGGCAGCTGATGAAAGAATATGTGGATATAGTGAACTTTGATCGCTATGATTATTGGTATGCTATTTATGCATAAAAACAAAGTTAATCTTAACTTTGTATACAACAAAGTGGTGGTCAATGGAGTGCTGTTGAGAGCAGAGTGAGTTGTCCTAGTAGACACAGATGGTCACCTGCAATGGTACAGGACCACAGAGAAGTGTCACAATAGTCATGACTGACTAAAGAGCCACAGGATTGTGACCATAAAGAAAGTTGAGGAGGAATTGGCTCCCTCTGCAAGCCTGCTGGCAGATGTGCTGGCAATTCTAATGATGGAACAAGAGTTTCAAGGAACTCTGGAAAGGGGGGAAGAGCTGGATAAGCCAAGCATGGCAAGTAAAAAAGCTGCAAAGAGGCCTGATAAGGCTTGTCTGCATGGAAAAACTCATGCTCAATAAGTGACAATAAAATCATTGGAGTGTCAACTGACAAGCTCTGGAGTCAGAGTAGAGGACTTCATTACAGACAAGGTTGAAAAGAGAGTGCATTGACAAAGTGTTACAAACATGGTAGGAATGATGGACAGTGTAAAATCCTTTTGGGATTGACCAGTGCCACCACCAGACATGCAATGGGCTTATGGCCTGTGCATGCCCATGGAGTGGAACAAGGTGGTAGCCTCAATGGTGGTGCAGAATTAGGCTGGATTGTCCCAGCCCAGAGGTGAAGTTTACTATCAGCCATTTAATAATGAAATATCTGAGCTGTCAGACATTACATTCAATGGTATCTTGCTGAAGGCAAGAAGCATACTGTTAATATAGAATGTTAGATAAACATCTCAGAGCAACCATGATATAGTGGTAAGCAACTGAGGTGTGGCAGATTCGGAATAGAAATAAAATTGTAAGTATTACTAATCTAATCAAATAAGGAAATAGGAAGCATAGAATCCTCCCTCAACACTCTTCCTGGATTTGTAGCCTGGTGGATTAAGTTGATAAATAGACCATACCCATATCACATATAAGCTTCTCAAGTTGAGGTCAAGATAAGGCCTTTGTAAATAAGTTGGCAACATTGTCCTCCAATGATATAGGTTCAATGTATATGTTCTTGTGTCAAACAGCCTTGCAAATCCAATGGACTTTGACATTGAGATGCTTCACCTTGCTATGACTGCTAGTGTTTTTTGTGAGCGCAATAGCAGTGTTGCTATCACTTCAAATAGTAAGGGGCCAATCCACGCAAATATCCACCTCTGATAACCAAGAGAACATCCACATTGCCTGCTTTCTAGCTTCAGATACACCCACATACTCTGCCTGCCCTGTTGACATACTAATTCTGTCCTGTGTCTTTGCTTTCCAACTAACCGGTCCTCCAGCCATCAAAAAAACATATCCAGCTGACAATTTTCAAGTATCTGGGTTGTTGGCATATGATGAATCCAAAAGGCCATATGGTTTGATCTCTCCACCTCAACAGTACATGATTGCAAGCTCTTTTGTTGTTTTAAGGTATGCAATAACAGGTTGAGCAAGGCACCAGTGGATAGGCTGAGGGTCCTCAGCATAGTGCATCAGAACCATGACAGTGAAGGCAATATCAGGGTGCGTTCCATTGGCTATGTAGTTAAGCATCCCCACTGCCTTGCAATAGAGCTTATCTTGCATGAAGTATGCATCTTTGATTGAAATTGGCTTTGGCTGTGACTCTGATAGATTGATGTTGGCAGGAAGTGGTGTATACTTTGATTTTGCTTCATTCATTCCAAAAGTGGTGATGGCTTTCTTGATGAGTTGCTTTTGGTGTATGGTAATGCTCCCATTGGTCTTGTCAATAATAAGGGATATTCCAAGGACCTTGTTGGGCTTTCCCATGTCTGTAATCTTGTATTTACTTCCCAATTCCTTTTTTGTTCCATCCATGACCTTGTCGGATGAAGCGCCCATGAGAACATTGTCAGTATATGTTGAGGATAGAATATATTCTCTGTCTGGGGTCCACTTGATGCAAATGCAAACATCAGCATGAGATTGACAATGTTCAAGCTTTACAAAGGTTCTGTTAAGTTCGAAAAACCAATTGTTTCTGCTGTCCATCATCCCATAAATCATGTAGTTCATGTGGAGTACTGTATTGGTTCCAGGGATTTTGTAGTGGTCCCCAAACTCCTTGGAAATTTCAAAGTAGTTGTCCCCTTGAGGTTTTGCATTGAGGTAAGCGCTGACAAAGTTGATAAGGCCAAGTTTTAATCTGCAAGAGATGCAATGATGGATAGAAGTATCCTAACAGACTCATACCTCACAACTGCCACAAATGATTCTTCATAGTGCTTCCCTAACTTCTGTGTGAATCCTTTTACTATGCTTTGTGCTCACCTCCTCAGTAAGGTTCCATCTCCATCAACCTTTAGATCAAAAACCCATTTGGTTTTTATAGTGTTGACTCCTTTTGGGCATGGAACTGGTGTTATGACTCCTCTTTCATCCCATCTGGCTATTTCCTTTTCCATTGCAGGTATCCATAGATGGCGTCTCATTGGGTCGTTGGCCTCATTGAAAGTTTTGGAGATGAATTGGTTTTGAGGTTCTGGAGGTAATCCAACAGATGTGGCAGTGAGTGCTTTGAGAGCGTTGGTGAAATTGTCATTGTCATTGGTGAGATTGGTGAGTACTAATAGGTTACCATCCAGTCTGGTAGCCATTTGATTATTATCAGTTTGTTTGGCCTCTTTTCCCACAATTTGTGCTGACTTCCATGATGCTGGCGGATAGATAATGCAAGGTCGTGATTTTTGTGGAGCTGGTGGTGGTTCTAGAGTTGGTAGATGCTCAGTTGTAGGAGTTTTTGGTGGTTCAGGCATGGATGGTGGGTCTGGAGGGGAGTTGACAATGATGGAATCAATTTGCTTAAGAATGGCTGGAGTTTCTGATGGTGGTGCATTGACAAGGAAATCATAGTTCTTGTCATTGTTGTTGCTCTCAGTGCTGTACTCCCCCTCAGCCATGAGGGAGCAATGGCCAGAGCCTTCCTTGAACTTTATGTCCTATGATCAAATGATTTCACCAGTTTTGGGTATCAGTACTTGATATGTTCCTCAGCCTTCATTTCCAATCAGTCAACCCTTAATCGCATGTTCTCCTAGTTTACCCCCATCTCACTCCTTTGATGTATGCACATAGGCTATACACCCCCACACATGTATGTGCCCCACATCCTGGCACTCTCCTGTCCACTTCTCTTCTGGTATAATTCCAGGATAGCGAGCTAAAGGTAATTGGTTTTCAACATACTCTGCAAATTCCCATGCCTGGGCCCACCACTTTGCTGGTAGATTTGCATTGGTAAGCATTGCTCATACTGCACTGGTTGTGACCCCAATCGACCTTTTAGCAGTACCATTAGATGCAGAAGAGTATGGGACAGTTGAATCAAATATCATTCTCTCCTCTTGAAAGTATTTCTTCCACAGGTTACTATAGAATTCAGGTGTGTTGTCAGTGCATACAAACACCATTAGCTGCCCAGTTATTCTCTCGGATTTGGCTTTGTATATTTTCAGAGCATATAATACTGTTTCAACGAGCTGATTTGGAAGGAAGAATGCGCATCAGTGTGATGATCCCCAATCATGGAACTTCATCGCATATAAGGCACCTCCTGTGGACTTTACACAAGCTGGCCCCCATAAATCAATGTTGGTAGAATGGAGGACAACAGTCTCATGTGGTGGTAAGCCATCATATGGCCATTTTTTCATGTTTGCAATGATACAATCTTTGCATTGGCCTGGGATTGTCCCCTTTGTAATTAAGAGACCATCCACCAGTTTGGTAGCTTCTTCAATACATGATGAGCCAAAATGGGAGAGTTATCAATGCCATGTAGCAATGTCTATAGGGCTCTGGAGTGATTGAGCAGTCAACGCCACTGGTACAGGTACCATAAATGATTTCAATATCAGATACATCCCATTTTTAAGTTCCTCCATAAAAACTTCAGCCTTGTTGAAGAAAACATGGACTTTGTGATCCCCAAATACGGTATGCCATCCAGCTAGATCAAGTTTACTAATAGAGATCAGGTTTGCAGTTACATTGGAAGCATGAAGCACATCCTTGAATACCAGGGTATGTTCCTTTCCCTGATGGATCACTCTAATAACAACATTTCCTATCCCAAGGATTGTGAAGCTTGCACCCTCTTTTGAGGATTGACCAACTAGTTTAGCAACAGGCTTATAGTCAACAAACACTTTGTGGCTCTTGAAGAAGTGGGTTGTACATCCTGAATCAGCAAATGAACAGGATTTATTAAGTAGTATGTCACCAGCAGCTAGGGTAACACGTTTGAAGGATAGTGCATTGTCTGTAAAGATTGTCTTTGGAATCTCCGTTGATGAGCCCCCGGTTTGGCCCAATGCTTTCTTAAGCCTTTAACGCACCAGTACTGACCCAAGGCGGCAAGACCCCAGCAGCCCCCTACGAGCAAGTCCCCGTCGCAGCACCGATGCATCCTTGCAGCCAACTACAACACCTACAGGCAACGGTAAAACTACTCATGTGACAGTTAGCCTTGCCGCCTGCTCCCTGGGAAGTCGTGGACATCACCAGCTTGCAGGCTCTCCTCTCCACAAGGAGCATCCCACTACCTCCAAACTTGATGCATCCCGGTCACGTGACGCATCACGACCCCTACCTGCATGTGCCGCCCCCACCGGGATGATTAATGAAAACCATGCCATCACCCCTGCATACAGGCTCCACACTCTGCTAGCACTCCCCGCTGCCATTGGCAGCTCACCACTGGCTCAGCCTTCCTCTTCGAGTTGGAATATGTCCATATTTGACTCAATGATGACAGATAATCAACAGCTGGCACTTTCAGTCACCGCCACCACACACCACATTACAATTTAGCGCCCACTCTTGTCAAGACTCTGATTGATGCCCTGCACGTTATGTGGCGGCACGCCCAAGCTAACCGCCCGCATGACGCTCCCTGAGTATCATTTACCTTCCTTATAGTCTTATTATTGGACCTTTCACTTACATTTTATTAGCGGCAACTATTAGAGTCATTGCCGACCCTTCACTAAGTCGCCGCCATTACTTACTATAAATACCTTACCATTTGTCAGTAGAGAATCATCGAATTGCATCCAGCACCTTCACGCCAAAGTCCAGATCTCTAAGAGCTTGCTCAAGGTGCTAAGCAATTAGCGACTCTGCCTTTCTCCATCTCCGACAAAGGTTCTCTGTGCGGCCTTCGTTCCACATCTTGAACGGTACTATACGAGTACACCTCCGTTGTTAGCGCCAACGCTTGCCGCCTCTTAGCACCAACCTTAAAGATTCAAAGCTTCGTAAGCTTACTACGCACCATCTCCCATACTCCTTGAACTCTTACCGCCTGCCATCAACCGACGGCAACATCCTTGCTGCCTTACATCACTTTCTAGGATCGAGTAACTGGGACCTGCCCGGGACTCCCTCACACTTC
>JAGGAT010000389.1:0-32979 GCA_017657195.1 Termitomyces sp. T70a
GCTAAGATGCAATTTGTAGCTGCAATGCCATAGTATTTTACATGATTTAACTAGAATTTTAAATACTTCCAATCTTTTATGCCAATGTCATCTTTCAAAAAATATAAAACATTGGGACAGTTTTTTGAGCCACTGTAACTACTTGAGTATGATGTATGATGTGCTCAATAACATAGAACAGGTGCTCTCTGGCTGCACAGCCCACTATGTCAGTATCGACATTTATTGTATTATTCTGCAATATATACAATATATAGATATATCATTACCATTGATAACCCCTGTCTATTGCATGCAGCAAGTTCCAATCAGACAGGCCAAACAGATCAGGCAAGAACCAACCATACTTTGTGTTGGTTGGTGCAATAAGAAGCGCAATAGTATATGGTACATTTGAGGCAGAGTAACTAATTCCAAAACAGCATTCATCTTGTCAGAGCTTCAACATGAAGGAGCCAGTCTGTCAGGTTTTGCTGACCCAGGGGCCTTTCCTAGTAAGCAATAACCTTATAAGGAGCAAGCAAGTGCTGAACTACATAAATGCAGCATCAAGAGCTCTAGGAGGCATTCTGGGGCATAATACAGTAGGAAGAGTAAGTTTTGGGGTTAAGAGACTTGCTTTGGGCTTGAGCTGGGGTGGGGAGTCAAGTTGACAGGGAGTTTTAGCAACAAGACAAAATTGGGTTCTTAGAGCGTAGTGCATGCCAGTCAATGATGTGCGTGCCAGAATATTAGACCAAGGCAAGCATAAGGGAGACTAAAGCAAGCACAAAAAGGAAATCAGACAGAGGTTTAGAGAGCAGAGGCACAGGTTGTTATTGTTAATATTGAGACTAAGGTACATGGGAGCTACCTAGGGTCTTTATATACTACAGGCAGGAGGGGTGTTGTCCAAGAAGAGTTCCAGGGTATGTTCCAGGATCTTATACATAGCAGTGGGGTGGAGAGCAGCTATATTGAGGAGATCATGCAGGTGGGCTGCAAGATCAATGGCAATTTGAGTGTTTGGTGATTGGCATGATGTATGATGGCTGAGCAGCATATGTGGGGTTTGAGTGATCTGCATGTGGGCTGGGAGATTCTCATGATGGTCCAAAGTAATGCGTGATGGCCCAGAGTGATGCATGATAGCTTGGAGAAGAGCATGATGGCAGTGTGCTGTAGGTGGGACATATGAGGGGGCATGGTTGGTGGGCATTGGAGGAGCCAGGGGTGGTGGGGAGATCAGGTTCTAGAGGAGAGGCACCAAGGAGTGCGAGTCATGGCATGGTCATGACATGAATTACCAAGCACATGTGCCTGAATCATGTCCTGGCCAGTTTGACATGCAAAAGGGGTGAGACATGCCAAAAGAGGAGATTTATCCAGCTATGCCCAGGTGAGATCAGTTTGCATGGAAAATATTAAGATCTGGCAAATGGCCAATACACTGTGAGTGGCCTGGCCAAAGCATTGAACAATGGATGAGGAGCTATATATATAGTACAGAGTAGCATAGAACACCCTCAGTCAATTGTACAGAGACTGAGGGTAAGTTACATATAAAGACTTACACAATAGACATTATACTTACAATTAGACCAAATTAACTCTGCATACATAGGTATGCACAACTCAGTTGATTGTACAGAGACTGAGGATTAACTCTGCATATATAGATTTATCTTCTATAGAAAAGAGGGTTTCTCTACTCATGAGACATAGCACTTGGTCATGCATAGTCAAGCATGTGCATTCACTGTCAGCCCAATGGATCCTGCATTTAATTTGTTTCTGCAGTTGTCAGTAGATGCATTTTCTCAACCAAAAATGATATACTGCTGTATATTAGTGGCAAATGAGATAGTATAAGCTAGGTAGACACAAATGCAGACCACAATCAACAACAGTTTTCAAAAGTGTCATTTCAATTTCTTTTTCCCATGTAAACCCTAGCAAGTGACTTGGGATTATTCTGGATTTGTCCCAATGCATTAAAGAAATCAGGAAGGCTATATGGAGTCTGCTAAGGACATTGTTAAAGATTGCTCAACATTCATATTGGTGTGACATATACAGCAAGTTGTTTGATCTCCTGGTATTCAGTGAGAGTCCATTGAAGAAACTCATAGTTCTATTAGAATAAGCATTATTGTTTGTTGGTAACATAAGACACTAATATTTACCTGTCAAGTCCATATATTGCACCAATGAGAGCTTCAATTTCACCTACATGGTGTTCTGACATGATTGCACATTGTCAGGTTAATTACCCAATCTCACACATTTGATACATTCAGGCACAGACAAAAATGCACAAAGGCTATTCATTAAATGATGTATCAACAGACATTGTTTGGTAACAATGGAATTTCAGCCAGATAGGCCATGGTCATAAACAATTTTGAACAACTCTCTTTCACAAAAGGGAGACAGCACAGACATACTCATGTTATTCAGTGAAAAAAGTCGACTTATTAGAAAGGAAATGTTGCAATCAAACAACAGAAAAATAGAAGAGGAACATAATGAAGCACAAGAAGGCACAAATGGTAATGGAAAAGGCACCAAGGAACCTGACAATGGTAAGAACTGAGGAATGCCCCAAAAAAAAACCCACTATTGGAAATTGAATAAATTGGAGGCAATACTGGAAGAGACATCTTGACAAAAGGAGAATCTGTAAGGGTGACCTCTGAAGGCTGTGGCTTAGTCACACAGCTGACAAAGGGAAATCCAAAGTATATTAGAGTATATACAAACAATATCATAATAACTACTTACCTGGCAGAGAGAAATCCAAAGAGAAGTCTAGAGATTTTCTATGCCAGTGTCATGACTCGCTTACTCTGGACCTCCTGATGTCACAGATGTCACAACTGTCACATTCTTCCTACTCTGGACCTTCTCACGTCATCTCCTGCTTACTCTGGACCTTGCAACATCATCCCCTATCTACTCCAGACCCTCTGACATGTCCTGACCCCTTTGAACCTTTTTCAGGACTCTCCTGCTACCTTTATAGACCATCGTTACATCTTTTAGTGAGCCTGGCCCCATTTGCATCATATATTAGGCATCTGGGCCACTGTGGATCACATTATCTGCATAATCTATTAGGTATACAATTGTTTATCCACTCTGCTACTCTTTATAGAGTCCCAGACTTTATCATAGATACCCAGAACTAGTGCTGGGAGTATATAAGACTATAGGTAGCTCAGATTATACCTTAGTCTTGATATTGAACAACTGTTACTGTGATCTCCTATTTCTCTTGTGCTTGCCATTTCTGTCTCTCTTTGTGCTTGCCCCTATAAATACTTGTCCAGCACACACTACTTTGACTGGCATGCACTATACTGACTGGCATGCACTATATTGACTGGCATGCACTACACTACTTATTAAAAGTCTGGCCTCATCAAAGAATCCCATCCTTGACTTGACCTTCACCCAACTCCAATTCTGAACCCTGGAACAAGTTGTTTAACTCCAGACTTGCCCATTTCAACTTTCCCATGCTCTGGAACACCTCTTGGAACCATTGACACCCTGAGCACACATAGTTTGGCACTTGAGATTTCCTCATAAGGGTGTTGCTTCTTGAAAAAGGCCCCTGGATCAGCAGAACCTGACAGCCAGAACTAATGCTTCTGGGCCTAAGAAGTGTGGAAAACAATTGTACAGGACAACAGAAAATTGTAATCCTAACCTAAGTAGTAAAAACTCAGAAATTGGCTTAAATAAGAAATTACACAAGCAAGGCAGGAAAACTCCAGATTTGGAAGTCAGAAAGAAAAAGTCTGGTTTATATAAGCTGTCTGTGGGCAGTGTTGAAGGGGCCACACTTGTCTAAAGGATAACTAGAGAACCAGAGCATTTCAAAAGTTGAAAGTTCCCCATGAACCCCGGCAACCGCCCCCCAACAGGTAAGGTAAACCCAAGCACTGATCGTAGTGGCGTCCCACAACCCCCTGCTTCCCTCAATGCTGTAGCTCCCCATGGCCACCCCAATGGCACCTCTGCTGCTGAGAGACCTCTGATTACCCCTTCCAATGACAACTCTGACAAAGACCAAGACGACAAGGCCCTCCGGGCAAACAGGCTCAAGAAACCCGGCCACCCCTGGGTAGATGTGCCCGATGACATCCAGGAACGTTGAAGGAAGGAAGGTGTGTGTATCTTATGTGGTGAGAAAGGGCACTTCATTTTGGAGTGTCCCAAACGCCCCACTATGGGACGAGCCATCTGGACCTTTGAGGGGGAAGACATGGACTTCCAATACTTGGAAAACAACCAGGCAATTTAGACCAGGAAGATGCACTAAATTGCAGAATCAACCCCAACATCTTCTCCACACACCCTTCCCACATCTGCGCCATGGCACTCGTACAGGACACCCTCACGGCATACCTCCCCTCCCACTTCTCCCACATGCTCCTACTCCAAGCCTGCCTTGTCACCTTCAAAGACTCCCTGAATACTCTTGTTGACAGTGGCACCACCAACAACTTTATTGACAAAGCAGGGTGCCCCCCAGAACTACCCAACAACTTCCAGTCCCCATCTGGCTCTGCCTGTTCAATGGGAACGTGACCTCAGCAGGGGACATCACCCACTTCACCCATCTAAAGGTCACCTTTGTCAACAGACACTCCCAGGAACTCCGGATGCTGGTTACTAAACTCCATCCTTCCACCCCACTAACTCTCAGGCTCCCCTGGCTCTGCAACACCAACCCTCACATCAACTGGCAGGAACTCACCCTCCAGCTTGACCGTGGGACCAATGGACCACAACTTCCCTTTGACATCCCACCCTCTTGGGGCCCCAAGCTCCCATGCACGAGACCCCCAAATGCCACTCTAAGCATCCCCAGACTCCGATCCAGTTCCTCCCAGTTCTTTGTCATTAACGCAAAACTTGGAGACCTCCCAGACCCCCTGCCTGCACTCATTGACAGCGGAGCCACTGGAGTATTCATCAGCGACACCTTAGACCTCCCACATTGCAATCTCGACCAGCCCCTGGGCCTGCAACTGTTTGATGGCAACCTCTCTCCATCAGGCCCCATCAAGAAATCCTACTCTGGCACCATGATGTTGGACAATGGACTAGCCTTTGACACCAACTTCCTGGTAACGCAACTTCATGAATCCACCCCCATTGTTCTAGGACTACCTTGGCTATGCAATGCAAACTCCGACATTGACTGGAGGACCCTCACCATAACATTCCCCCAACCCAGGGCACACCTTACGGCTGCTGTCCACCTCTAAAATGCTGACCCCAAAGGCGTGCTTGGCCCCCCCACACCCCCAGGGAACCCTGGAGGAACCATGGGGTTGCTCCCACCCCCAACACCCACACCCCTGGTAACCCCAAAGTTCCCCCCCAACATCCCCCAAAACAAATACAAGGGGCCAAACTACCCCACATGGCTACACCGGTCTGCCCCCACCCCCACAAGCGACAAACCAACTAATGCCCCCTGCGACCCTGGACAGCTCAACATCAAAATCATCGGCACTGCCCCTTTTGCACACATCCTTGAGGAAGGGACCCCCGCTTTTCAGCTCCACATCTTGCCATCCCTCCTAGAGGAACACCTACAGACAAACCATGTGCCCCCAGAGATGAAGTCTGAGAAACAGATTCTACAAGAAGTAGTCCCTTTAGAATACCATGAATTTGCTGATATATTCTCTGAAGGAAGCGCCAAGAAGCTTCTCCCACACCGCACCTACGACCACCAGATTGACCTTGAGGATAGCACAACTCTCCCTTTTAGCAAGATCTACAACATGTCTGAGGTTGAACTCTGTGCCCTCAAGGACTATCTCGACAAAATGCACAGAAAAGGCTTCAGGCCTCGATCTTGGCCGCTGGCACCCCAGTACTATTCGCCAAGAAGAAGGATGGTTCCCTACAACTCTGCGTTAATTACCACAGACTCAACAAGGTCACAAAGAAGAATCACTGCCCCCTCCCTCTCATTGGAGACCTGGTCAATTGACTCTGGAGCGCCAAGGTGTACACAAAGATCGACCTCTGATCCAGGTGCAACAACGTGCACATCACCCCAGGGCACAAATGGAAAACCACCTTCTGCACATGGTACAGTCTGTTTGAATATCTCGTAATGCCCTTTGGAATGACTAACTCCCCCGCTACATTCCAATACTTTATAAACAACATCTTCCATGACATGAGCAACGTCTTCATCATAGTCTACCTCGACAACATACTCATCTACTCAAACTTTGTGGAAAAACACTGGACCCATATGAGGCGCATCCTGGAATGGCTCCAAGAGCACAACCTCCACGCTAAACCCAAAAAATGCTCCTTCCACACCATGGAGGTCAAATATCTTGGCATCATTGTAACACCAGACAGCGTACGCATGGACCCCCTAAAAGTTGACGCCATTGTCAACTGGCCCCAACTCTGGAACATCAAGGAAGTGCAGTCCTTGGGTTTTGCTAACTTCTACCGGAGATTCATAGACAACTACTTCAGCATCACAAAACTCCTCAACCAGCTCACATGCAAGGAAATTGACTGGGACTGGGACAGTAAGTGCCAGAACGTTTTTGACTTACTTAAAAAAGCGTTTACAACTGCCCCGGTCCTCCAGCACTACAACCCCTCGCTTCTGATCATTCTAGAGTGTGACACCTCCGACTACGCCATTGCTGGGACCCTCTCGCAACTTGAACCCAACAGCAAGGAACCCTGGCCCATTGCATTCTACACTTGGTCCACAATTGACGCAGAATTGAATTACAACATATACAACAAGGAGCTCCTCGCCATTGTCAAAGCCTTCAAACAGTGGTGGGCCTACCTTGAAGGCACCCAGCATTGCATTCAGGTTTACTTGGACCACAATAACCTACAGTACTTCACCATGACCAAGCAACTCAGTCACTGACAAGCCTGATGGTCCAAAATTCTCTCCAAATACAACTTCACAATCCAGTACTGCCCTAGGAGACTTGGCACCAAGCCTGATGCCCTCACCCAACAACCCAACGTCTACCCCAAGAAGTCTTTTGAGGCAGAGTGGAACACATTCAATCACTGCATGGTAATCCTCCCAGAACATCTGAATGTAGTACTGATCATGAATAAAGAAGCCCTTTTGAATCAGATCTGCTGTGCTACCCATGACCACTACTTTGACAAACATGACCCCAAAACCCCCTGCCCTGACCATGAACCTGACCCCTCCTTCACCCTCTCCCCCAACAACTGACTCCTCCTCTGTCACGGCTGCATCTACGTTCCTGACCACGCCCGACTCCAACTCAATGTCCTCTGCCAACATCACAACTACAAACTCCAAGGGTACCCAGGAATATGTAAGACCCTCCAGCTTGTTTCCCAGACTTAATTTTGGCCAGGCATCAAGAAGGACGTGACCCAATACGTACGCTCCTGCAAACCCTGCCTCCAAGCCAAGATCCCTTGGCACCAACCCTATGGGCTCCTCAAACCCCTCCCCATTGGACGACAACCTTGGTCCTCCATTTCCATGGACCACATTGTGGAGCTCCCAGACTCTGCAAGATTCAACACCATCCTCATTGTTGTCTGCAGGCTCACCAAACAGGGCATCTTCATACCCTGCCACACCACCGACACCGCCCCGGCATTTGCCCAGCTCTTTCTTGAGCATGTCTTTGCCAAACATGGGCTCCCAGACAACATCGTCTCCGACCAAGGACCCCTGTTCATCTCCAAGTTCTGGACCTCACTGTGTAAGGTGTTTGACATAAAGGCTAACCTTTCCACCACATACCACCTGGAAACCAATGGACAGACCAAGCAAGTTAACCAGTCCCTCAAACAGTATCTCTGGCTCTACAGGAACTACCTCCAAGATGACTGATATGCTGAGCTTCCACTGGCTGAATTCACTTACAACAATACTCTGCACTCGACCACCAGTGTCTCACCCTTCTTTGCCAACAAAAAATACCACCCCTGACTCATGATCTCGCTCTGGGACATCCCTTTCCATGCTGCCCATGAAATCGCCCAGGACCTTTGAACCCTCCAGGAATTCCTCTGCAAAGAAATTGACACCGCTAACTGGAGCTACTCCAAACATGCTGATGCCAAGCAGGAAGACACCCCTGACTGGGACCCTGGGACAAAGGTATGGCTAGATCAAAGGCACCTCCATACCTGCTGGCCCTCCCCAAAGCTTGACCACAAGTGCCTGGGACCCTTCAAAATCCTCCAGAAAATCTCCTCCCATGCCTATGAACTGAAACTACTCCCGAGCCTCAAGGGGCTTCACCTGGTCTTCCATGTCTGGCTTCTTGAGCAGCACCCCCCAAATCCCTTTCCTGGGCGATGACCCAACCCCCCTCCACCCATCAAAGTCGAAGAAGAATACCACTACAAAGTCGACAAAATCCTCAACTCCCAGAACATCTGAGGATGCCCCACTACCTAGTATGGTGGAAGGGCTATGGCCCCAAGGACGACACCTGGGAACCCCTCGACAACCTCTCCGGTGCTCCTGACAAACTCCAGAACTTCCAGCAGCAGCACCCAGGGCCTCCCAACAACAGGCCCCAACTCCACAGATGGCAGTAGTGGGCATAACCCCTGCTTCTGGCTCCACTAGGGATTCAACTCCTGTAAGTAACTCCAGACATCCTTCCTTACCCTTTTCTTCTCCCCTTCATTACGTTTGCTATTATCTGACTCAAAAGCTCATAGTTATTAGTTCCCTCACCCTGATCCAGAGGATAATCTGTAATTGCCTCATCCCCAGATAAGACCCTGTTATTTTCTTTAGTACCACTCACTCACCCATTTCAAGTCCAAGCCCCAATCTATTTATATACAACTACACATACACAATATCACACAGCACTAAAAAAACAGAAAGGTCCGGCCAAAGAAAGAAGGTCCCCAAGAAAACCACCCTGGAGCCCAGCTCGCCCCAGCCTCCCAAATCCCTTGAAACCCCCGGCTCCCCCTCCCTCACCCAGTCCGCAACCACCTCCTTGGAAACATTGGGCATGTACGCTGCGGTGACTGCCATCAATGCCTGCTCAAAGGTGGGGACCGGCTCCCCCTCAACAAGGACCCTCTTGAACCAAGTGCTGGGCTCCAGGATATTCCTCCAATGATGGGCCCCAATTAGCCACCCCAACTGGGTTACCCCCTGCGCGACCTCCAGCAAAACCAGGGACTGGAGCCCATCCTGCAAGAAGGACAGGGCCAATGAGGCTCCATCCAGGAGCTGACAGTGTTCCCAGGCCCACCCTACCTGCTGTCAGCCAAGCCCGGGGTAAGTACTCACCACCCACCTAGAGAAGTCAACCACACCATCACCAGATCATGAAGGAGGCATGTGACAATCACCAGACGCTCCTTCCTAGGGGCCTGCTCCTCGCCCATTCCCTGCTCTAGCCATGCCCTCAGCGCCTCCAACTCATCTTCTAGTTCCGCCCGGCCTGCCAGTGCTGCATCCCTCTCCCGGAACATGGCCTCCCACCCTTCCTCAGCTAATGCCCTTGCCTCCTCTGCTCCCTGCACCTCCTCCGGGCCCGCACCAACTCTGACCGTGCCTCCTGCAAATACCTGGCAGTTGCTTGGTGCTGGTCGGACAACCACTGCAAATCCTGCCCCAGCTGCTCCAACCAGGCCCATAGCTCCTCAGCGTCGACAGCCAGGGGGCAACTCGACAGTAGCAAAAACACCGCTGGGGGCAGCGGTGAGGGGGAGTGTCCTGGCCAGGCCTGCTTAGATGAGGGGCTGGCCTTGGAAGAGGCCCACCATTTCCCCTTCCCCTTGTCCGCACCCTCCCCCCACCCTACCTGGACCGCCACCCTCCTAGCCCGCCACACCACTATGACCTCAACCCAGGGACAACTTCCTGCTGGTGGCATGCTCCTGCCTTCTAACGCGCCCCCCTCCACCCCCCTGGAACCCCCCGCAACCTTGGATGACCTGGGCTCCACCAGCCAATTCCTCACCTCCACCCCCATCCTCTGAGTCACCCACTCTAGATCCCACTCCTGCTCCCTCGATATGCAACAGGGCTACCAAAGCGCTGATACAGAACACCACTCATGGTTGCTCTGACATGCCTCACACACCAAGGAATTGTGCCAGGATGCCACGTCTGGGGCCATGAAAAGACACGGCACCCTCCGGCGCGTGCAATGGGAACACTGTCTCAGGTCAGTTTGGGTACTCCTGCATGCACTGGGTACTCACCGGACCATTGTTCACACACCACTGATGCCTGGGTGGCCCCCGTGGATGACCCAGAGCCTGCTGATAGACATCCTCAGTCACAGATGTGAGGGGCTCCCAACAATCTGTGGGCATGACAAAAATAGATCCTGGGGCCAGGCCCAGTGCAGAGAAAGGAGGGGAAGCACACAAGAATGAGGATGCACTGTCATTCACGCAATGGAGGGCACCACTTGACCAGGCCCCAACCCCACTCCCAGGACATGTGAGGACTGACTAGGACCTCTTGATGCAACCTCCCCAGACCCCAGAACCAACAACGGCTGACTGAGACTCACCTCCGGCCCCTGAGAAGATTGCTCTGAAAAAAAGGGGTAAGCACACCAGATTGGGAAATGACCTGATGCACGCTGGCGGTACAAGTCCACGACCTGCTCCTGGTCCCGGCAACAACAGTACCAATTGTTCCGGGCCTCCCATTTGAGATGCTCCACCACCCCACTGGTAGCAGGAGGTGTGGGTGTGTAAAAAGGAGTAGGGGAGGGCTGCGACATCATGGGGAGAAGAACAGAATTTTTTTTTTCCACTTGCCATTTTTGCTAAGCATCAGCAGGGCCCAGAAGCTCCCATGCTTGGACCCCGTGCCTTGGAGGGTCTCAGCGCTGATGGGGGAGTACTGTCACGACCCCCCACCAACCCCCAAAACCCCTCCGACAGCCCCCAAAGCCCCAACCTCCTCCGAGACCACCCAAAAGCCCCTCCACCCAACAACTCACTACAGCTTCACCCATATGCACCCCAGGCCACCAAGCATCACCCCAGGGCCATCACATGGATCCCCTGGCCATCACTGATTGTGCCACCACTGGACTCCCAGTGGACCCATGCACAATCTCTCCAATACAACTGCCAGCCACCCTGCCGCCATGCATACGATCCCAGGACCCTCCTAGAACCCTTCCTAGACAGTGCCCTCCCTCGCCATAGTATATAAGGACCCTAGGTAGCCTCCATGTACCTCAGTCTCAATATTACCGATAACTATCTGTATTTTGACCTAACTCTCTGTTCAATTTCCTGCGCTTGTTTCCGTCTCTTCAGTGCTTGCCTTAGTCACATCTCCAGCATGCACTACATCGACTGGCACACACTCCACCCCTCTAAGTTTGCCCTGTCTTGTCTCTGGGAACCTCCCCCATTGACTCGACCGCTTCCCTTGCTAAGTAATCCCAGAATAAGCCCCATTCCTGGGACTACACTCTTCCCTTGTCTCATGCTCCAGAACTCACCCTGGAGCCCTCAATGCCACATCTACGTAGTTCGGCACTCGCTTGCACCTCGTAAGGTTGTTGCTTACTAGGAAAGGCCCCTGGATCAGCGGAACCTGATAGTAGCACTCCATTAGAGTAGTCTTGATATTACCTTGCCATTACTTTGTTGTACTACTGTCTCATACGAGCTTGTCTGTCTAATTGTCTGCCAATCCACTTCTTTTTTCCTCTCCAAGTCTCCTGGTCTTTCTAAGTCTCTCTCTCTTTCTCTCTCTCTTTGCCTCAGTCTCCCAGACTTTGTCTCAGTTTCCCGATTCTTCTTCCTTTGCCCCCTGCATGCTCTCCCTTCACTTCCCTCATCCCCAGACTTTGCCCAAAATCCTGCTCACCCCCCAGTACTCTGTGCATCCCTGGAGCACCCCACACCATCCTGGACTTCCTCCGGAAACCCCGTCCTCTATCCAGAGCTATTTCTTCAGATGTCAAGTCTACCTAGTAAGAACCTACTTGCAGTTAGAAGCCCCCATAGCCAGCAGAACCTGACAAAGGGTGTCAATCAGAACTGGTGCAATAGATTGTATACCCAGATCAGCACTAAGATGAACTAGCCTTGGTGCTGAATTGTAGATGGTGGATGTCAGAGCTGCAGGCATTAGAATTGATTGGCCAAGTAGGTGGGTCAATCAGATGTGTATTGTGGGCACCAGGGTTGATGTGTAACATGCCAGGGCAGATCAGGTGGCATGCTGAAGGTTGCCAGAGAGTGCTGGAGGGTGCTAGGGCTGGTTAGTATAGTGCTCAGTCAGTCAGTCCAAGGGTCCAGTGTTTGGTGAGTGTCCCAAGTTGCTGTTGAGGTGGCTGGATTGTTGGTGCAGGTCATAACAACGTCTCTGTGCATAATGTGCACTCTAAATCTAGCCACCCTGTTTGAACTAAACCAACTTGTGCAATATCCACTGGTTTTTGGTCATCTGAGGATGGAGAACATCTACCAGGGCATCATGGTAAATTATGGCTACTACATGCACTGGAAACCCCTGTTTGAGTTTGCCCTCTGCAAAGTCCTCTATGCAAACAGTGCAGCAAAGACTACTATTATCTGTTGCTTTATGCTTGTCATAGTATGGTCTGGACTTTATTGTGAGGCAGTAGCTATAAACAACACTGCCTTTCTGCACTGCTCCATCATCTTTTAGCTTGGGGTGCATCTGGAACAACAATTCTATTAGAAAACAATTTTCCAGGACATTTTCTGAGAAATTGACAATAAGTGCATGCAGTGCTTGCCTATATATAGATCCCTGCTGGCCAGCTGAAATAACTGAGGTCTGTGGCCTCTATTATTACATTAGCATAGACCTGAACCAGGTTAATCTCTGGAAATAAATATTGGCACATAGTACACTGTTAATTAATGCTGCTGCAATTAACATCACACTAATGTTGGTAGATCTATCTGCAGTTGAGGGTCCAATGACCTCACTAAGAATGGAATCAGAGCCCATTCAGCCCACAACTAAAGTTGCACCGGTTGAGGAGGCAATAGTGATGGAACTGGGCAAGGTCTAGGCTGGGCAATAACTATATCTATAATTATTTTAGGTAACCTCAAGTCTTTGCTTGACCTTTTGTTGCTGACACACCTTGGTCAGACTACAAATGTATCTGTTTCTTTTTTTCCTTTTTTATATATATTTTGTGTTTTGCAGCTCCTGCTTAGGTGCATATGCACTTTCTTTGTTAGTTATTGAGTGACTTCCAACTATGCAATATGTGTCTCTAGCAGACACTGTATCTATTAACCCTTTCTAGTTGTCATGACCCATCTGCTCCTGGTGCCTCTCCCCCAAGACCACCCCAAGACCACCCCCAACACCCACCAACCATGCCCTGCCTCATATGCCTCACTTGCAGCACACTGCTATCATGCATCTCTCCAAGCTATCAGACATAATTCTGGGCCATTATGAAGACCTCCCAGCTATTATACAGATTACTTAACCCCCATGTGGATTACTCAGCCATCACACATCATGCCAATCACTGGATACTTGAACTGCTGTCAATCTTGTGGCCCACCTGTGTGATCTCCTCAATATAGCTGCCCTCCACCATGCCACCACATATAGAATCTCCAGATCTGCCCCAGAATAAACAGTACATTTTCCTGCCCATAATACATAAAGTCGATAGGTAGCTCCCATGTACCTTAGTATTGATATTAACAATAAGAACCTGTGTCTCTGTCCATCTAAATCTCTATTGAGTTTCCTTTTGTGCTTGCTTTAGTCTCCTCCATGCTTGCCTTAGTCTCTTATTCTGGCATGCACATCATTGACTGGCATGCACTACACTCTATTAACTCAATTTCATCTCATCACCAGAACTCCTCCATCAACTCAATGCCTCAACTTCAGCTCAACCCCCTTTACCATCTCATGCCCCAAAACTCATCTCAGAGCTCTTGACGCCATGCCTACATAGTTCAGCCTTGCTTGCACCTTGTAAGGTTACTTCTTACTAGGAAAGGCCCCTGGGTCAGCGGAACCTGACACTAGTACTACCAGACTCCCTGGACTTGTATGCTGATAGTGCTTGCTACCTCTTCTGATTAGATTGAGGATTCAGCTTCATTGGAGCATATGTAATAGATTGTCACACTAGATGCCTTCATTACTGATGTTGTAATATCAGATGTAGTGTATTACATAACCTTCTTGTATTCATAACATAACTAGGAGTTTGATTTAGCAACTGCATGATTATGCAAGAATGTTTTATCTGTAACCAATCATTACAAATTAATGTATGTGATGGTGGAGTTGGTGCATGTGATAGCAGATGTCAGTTGGGGTGTATGATTGTGGAGGCAGTGCCAGAGTCTAGAAGTGGTCCCAGGAGGTCCCAGAAGTAGTTCTTCAAGTGCAAGTCATGACACATTATAACACTCTTCTTGTTACTTACATAAGAGAGTCAGAGATGGTTGTAAGGCCCATGCTGTAAGGGTGACCTCTGGAGGCTATGGCTTAGCCACATAGCTGGCAGAGGGAGATCCAAAGTATATACCAACAATATCACAATAACAACTTACCTGGCAGAGGGAGATCTAAAAGGAACAACTCTAGGAATTCTTTATGCCAGGACTAACACTTCTGTGGCCTTGGAAGCATGGAAAACAACTGTACAGAACAACAGAGAATTGTAGCCCTAATCTAAATAAAATAGTGGAAACTCTGAAATTGGCCTAAATAAAGGAAAACTCCAGTTTATGTAAGCTGTCTGTAGGCAGTGTTGAAGGGGCCACATCTGTCTGAAGAATACTAGAGAACCAAAGCATCTCAGAGGCTGAAGGTGCTGGAACTAGAACTAACAGTAGCAAGTCTAGCAGTGTATCTGACACCTAGATAATAACATGTAAATCTATAATCCTCAGAACATGATAATGGACTGAATTGTATACCTAAACAATAACATACAAGTCTATAATCTAGGTAGAGTTAGTATGTATAGTAGTGATAATAGATAAAAACATTGCATACCCTCAGAATGTGATAACAGACTGAGGGTACTATTTGAGTCTGTATGAGTTTATATATGTAAGTGGACAAAAAAGTGGCCATCTGGCCATAACCATGGCATCACATCATGTTGTGGTACCCTTCACACATATCACATTGTGCTACTCCAACAGAAAGTAGTACTAATAGATAGAGTTGGGAAGACAGAATGAAGAGAGAAATAAGGAAATGAATGAAGGAAGAAGGAAGAAATAAAAAGTCCCCTAACACATGCTGATCTAATTCATTGCCCTGGCTAATTGGGGGAATAACACTCCAAAGATACTTGTCTGGGAGGTTGCAGTTGTAGATCTTGCTATCAATGAATAAGTATTGCCAAAAGTAGAAGGGTTTAAAAATTTGGAAGGCACTTTAACAGCAGATGTATTAGGACTTTCAAAAAAAGGAAGTAGTATGAACTCCCATAGATCAAATTGTAGTAAAGTGGCTACAAGGCATTACAGGCATGCTTGAAAGGGCATCAAGCTAGAGCACCTAAAAAGGGGTGTCTGTCTTTATCATTTCTTACCATACTGCAGGAGCTAAGACACAATTACCCAGGATGTATTCACATAAAAATAGCTATCAAAGGAAATAAAATAAAAAATCAATCAATCAATCAACTGAAAAGGCAGCCCAGTCAGCATCATGAAAAATCAATGAGTTCACTCAATATGAATGACATGCTGACATCAGCAGAGGCATTATTCTGTTACCCATTGAGTGACAGCGAAGGACAATAAATACATACATAGGAGTTCCAGTAAGTTCTTGTGCAACTGCCACCAAGAAATCCATGATAAAAGTTTGCGAAGTACAATTTGGATTCAAGTCAACAATGTGTATATTTCACTTCATCATTGTAATTCATACAGAACAAGCCATGAAACCCTCTAGTGCACTCTCGGGATTGTCCCAATGCCACTGAAAAGCTCGATAAGCCCAAGACAAGCGGAACAACTAGAACGTTGCCTCACAAAGTGGTTGATCTCAGGAACTAGGTCTATCTTTAATGTCTGATAACCGCCTATTTCTTGCTGATCGTCTTCCGCGGCCCACATTCCCGCAATGGCAAATGCGCCCGATTTCTTTCCGACCAAGAGCACGGGCTTCAGATGAGGGAAGATGTTGAGTGTCTCGGCATCATTAACAACCTTCCTATACGCAGCCTTGAACTGGTTTACAAAATTAATCATATACGGAAGATCACTGAACCCATCGCCTCCGTAACGGGCGACTTCCACAAGCTTCTCAGCCGGTATGTTGAAATAGGTTGGAATGTGGCTTGCAGAAGGGAGGACCCACGAGAGAGCACTGAGGTCTCGTTTTGACAGATCACCGTGATCAAAGTAACCGGTTGACCACTGACCGAAGGCTGCGAGACGAAGGCCTTCAGGGATATAATTATCGATCAAGGGCGTCCAGTTCTGTTCCGGAGTGGGAAGCCCAAGGACGATGGGGGCGGGGTCTGTTCATGAAGATAGTGAACGACAGTGACGAGTAGTGGGAAAGAGTAGCGATCACCATAAACAATAATAGATCTGATTTGTGCACCAAGCCGAGCACGAGTATTGGAAGGGAGAGAGCGAGCACTTGCAATAGTTGCAAATGCAGTCGCAGACCCAAGAGACCATCCTAAGAGAATGATTCCACCCGCTTTCCGATCTTCAGAAATAGGAGGGAGGTCGTTTATTTGAATAAAGTTGTCAATGAACGTCGCTATCTCAATGCCGCGTGCTTGAAGTTCGGCATCCTTTTCCTCCTCAGTGCCGCCACTGACGACGATATGTAACTCTCCAGATCGATATTCCGTAGAGCCGGGATAGTGACGGCGGTTCAATGCAACAAATCGTGCACCTTTGTTGGAAGCGACTGGCAACATTCTCTCAAAAATTACTAGAAAGAGATCAGGAGTGAGAGACGTAGTTGTCATAAGGACGAACGATTGCTAAAGCACATTCCATGGATGGCTACAATTGTGGTATAGGCATGATTAGATACAGGAGCTCCGGAGTCGATGTAGGAAAGCTCGACGCCAGGGCCAGCGGAAAGTGTGTTGAAGGCCATTTCCTCAGCAAGGTCTGGATGTGACTAGTAGGGATGAGAGAGTTTATCAGTGAGTGTGCGTGCGACAACTCCAAACGATCAGATTCGACACAAAAGGAAATCTATAACGAACGTGACTACTTTATTGGTGATCGATCGATCATGATCCGAGATTGTCTGATCGAAGATTCTGATCCAGGATCATTAATCACGGATTAACGATCAGCGATCAGACAATCAAACATCCATCATTGCCAGTAGATAGCACGGGACTTATGTTTTTTCTGGGGGGGAAATAAAGGAATTATCCATCGCGTAGAGAAATACAGAAGTCCTCAGTCACTCCAACTATATGTGGTCGACTGAGTTTATTATTACCTGTAGAGATATACAGAAGTCTACAGGAGATATTTAGTCGGAAGTAAATAAGATGTAAGTAAAGTTTGCTCACCCTCAGTCACTCCCAACTATATGTGGTCGACTGAGGGTAGCAATGTCCTATCGTACGAATATCTGGTAAAATAAATAAGGTTTGATGGTGGATACTGATCGCCACCACATTCGGTGATGGCTGAGGGATTGCCGGATGAGGAAATGGATAGGTAAGTATGACATACTGATGGTCCGTGCAAGTCCTATCTCAACACATCGGTATTGACAGTTGCAGGTTATACGGTGTTCCTGGCTAATTAGGCATGCTGATGGGGGCGATATCAACCTGCCTAATTAGCCGGTGATGATGTGATGATCAGGTGGGTCGCGAGCAGTACTTATTGATTGTCATGGAGCTTCCCTTGCTTATCAACGTGGTTTTGTGTATGTTCCACCACAGCTCTTTCTGATTTTCTCATCAGACTAATACTCCAACTCAACAGTGTTGGAATATGCCATGGCCGCATTGTCACATCACCTCAACACATATCACCCTCGCTAATATCATCAATTCATTGTTACAAAACGAACAAAGGAACAAACCGTGATATATATACTAGCTATCAAGGACGAGCGTTGTCCAAGATTTTTATGTATTGATCATGCTTGGCTGTCACAGAATATGAAGCGGAATGATAACAAACAGTAAAGCGGTGGACAACAAACATATTGCGATCGTACAACCGCGTCCGATGATGTCGGAATCAACGAAGCACGTTCATCCACAGAACATCAGCTCACGGGTATAAAGCAACACGTCCTCAACTGTTGAAGAGGTCCACTACTCACAAATCACATTATGGTTGAATCCAAGGAAAATTCGAACAGAACCTATTTCTTGAGGGTATGTATCTTGATTGGCTGTCACAAACACAAGTGATGAATCCTTGACCTTGAAGAATAACAACATCAAAGGGTTTGAATGGGAAAGGTAAGAACCTAATGTTCTGGATCCTAAAATCAGTATTAACGCTGTACTAAAGGCTAGATGAGCTGCACATAGGGATTCAAGGCTATCTGAAAGGCGCACTGGCTTTTCCGAATATTAAAGAGCCAAAAGCAATATTAGATGTCGGGTGAGATTCTTCCCGCTATCATACAACAAGTAATCTGACTCAAAAACTGCAGAGCAGGTTCTGGGGCATGGTGCGATCTACATGATGGCTTTCCCCCCAAGAACCCTCTAAATTTATTTGTAGGGCAATACAAGCTGCGCAACGATATCCTGATGCCACGGTTATTGCAGCGGATCTTTCCGCTTTGCCCGATCGGTAAGATATAGCATGGTGTACATTCCAGCTCATCGGTTGATGCTTTATCATAGTCCACTCCCACATAATCTATTATACTGTCATTTGGATGTCCTGCAGCCGTACCCATGGGGAGCTAACACCTTCGATATCATTCACATGCGTCTCCTTTTGTTCCATGTACATCAATCTTCCCGTCCGTTCATGACCCACGCTCAAGCCTTTGCATCTTTAGATTCCACATCGTGAGATAAATGGGATATTGGAGCGTACAATCAATCTGCTTAAGCCTAACGGGTGGTTTCTCGTTGAAGACTGTGGTCGACACACCGGCCATGAAAACAGTCCCGGACCTGCGCAGTCCATTGTGGACCGTATGTTTATTCAGATGTTGCATGCCAAAGGTCTAGATCCCTTCGTAAGCGAGCGGCTGACAGAATTATTGGAAGAAACAGGAGCTTTTTCGGAAGTCAATGTCAAATGTGAACACCTTGTTCTTTCGACGGACCAAGCTGTCATTGGTGTGTCAATATGCCTTAAAACAGTCTTGACTTCCATTTAAATCGTCAACAGGTCGTGATGAAGGAACACGTAAATTCTCAAATGCATTGAGACATACCCTTGAGAAAATTGTTCAGAGTAGTGCCGGTGGAGATTTAGAATCAGCTGGTCTCACAAGGCAACTGCAAGAGGCCTGGATAGCTGAGAGGCAAGACCTACACTTCAAAACCTTCCACGATTTTTGGTTCTTTTGGGCTTGCAAGCAGGCTAACTAGTCAATGGTTTTATAACTTCTCCCATGTCTTAAATGTGGCCTTCTGTACATTGGTTCGATGCGATCCCGTTGCAATAGGAACAACAAACTCACAACATAATAATCTCAACAACATTATGAATTTTATAAATTGGAAGAAAATGAATCATAAGGTACATCATAGATGACTAAAGTTATAGACAAGATGTACTAGGTACAACAGAGGATAGTGGTCTATCCAGACTCATAAACTATTTGTGAAGTTTGTGAATGGAATACGAGCTGACATGCTTAGGTCACTGTTTTATGACAATATATCAGAGGGCACACAAACAACTACAAGTGACTACATCAGCACAATGGCACCTTCAATACTGAGCCTGAAGAACATGACCAACAGTTTAAAGAGGCCCTGGTTGGTCTGGAAGGTGGCCTTCCACTCTTATTTCCTGGATGTGCACATTGTTGTAGCCTCATTGGACATCTAGCTTAGTGAAGTACTGTGCCCCATGGAGGTTGTTGATGAGCACTGAAATGAGAAAACATTTATTAGTTAGCACACCAACCTGCTTGCTGCACACACTTGCCATGCCAGTTACAATTACCTTGCTGCATATTTGGCTTCTTGACTACTCCTCACATTGACTTTACTATTCTTCAAGGTGAACAGATCATCATGGCTATGATGCATCCAGAGACCATGTCAGTGATATTGTGATTGCTGTACATCCAGATGATATCTAGTACAAGGTGCAGAATTGCAACGTCTATTTATACTCAAACTGACTTTGACTCTCAAGCATCTGCATGGCAAATTTGCTCTCCACCCCTTCCTTGACCAATGCCTCCCTATTGTTACTGACTCCATAATTGTTGACATGGAATTCAGTACAGGTGGATTATGCCTGTGCATGACCCAAATGATTATCAAGTTGGGATTATACATAACCTGGAATTCATGAATATTTTGAATGATGGAACATTTCAACATATGTGCTTCAATTGGGAAGAGACTAGAATTCTGATGAGTAGAGCAGAGAATAAAACAATTTCATGCTTGTGCGGAAGTTGTGAAGCTGTTGAAGGTAAGGGTCTCTTCATTGAGACCAAAGATAATCCAATGCAAATCCCAATTTGCAGATAAGTAAGACATACACTGATACCATGAAATTGGTAGTTGATTGTGTTCCTGGGGGCAGCAAATCCAGTGATCTAATTGAATCTGTCCTCAAGCCTCAATGGTGGGTGAATTGCAAGCCCCTTGCAGAAGAAGCTATGAAGGTATGTATATTTGATCTCAACTCAATGACAATCAACCAAGCCTCAACCAGACACAGCAACTCACCATTGTTGATGAACCCCCCTCAACAATGCCATCCAACCAACTGGCCATCAGCCAGACATGCACTGTTGTTGACAAGTTCCTCTCAATAATGCCATCCCAGGTAGTTGCACAATGCTTTGGCTGCATGAAATTTTGATCTGCTCATTATTTACCATATAGCATTCCATGCACCCTTCTCCCAATTGACTGCTATGCCTATAACAAATCTTGGCAGGCCTAAGTCTGAGATGGTTCATATGGACTGCATCTGGTCTTTGAGGTGGTTATTCTTCTCCTTGCTGCTAGCAATGGAGAGAAAGTCATCAACATGTACTGCTACTATGGTTGTACCAGTGTTGATTTGTGTCATTCCACCCTCTTGCAGCAGCTATGTGGAGCAGTACATGCCACAATTCTATGTGTGTGGTTGGTGAGGTGGTTTTCATATAGTCTTGTCCATAGATTTGCTTGTATCCTTTGAACATGAGCCTCACCTTGAATTGTATGGCTTTACCATGTTTGTCATGCTTGATTTTGAAGCCTGGTCAACTCTTTCAATCTTTATGACCAGCTAGTACCTCACCTTGTAGAATTATCTTCCATATGCCCATGGTTTTCAGAGAATGGAGTTCCTCTCTGTAAGCTGCCTCCCATTTGTCAGCATCCAGGGATTCTTTAGCTTCTCTCCAAGCATGTGACTCATTATTTAGATTCAAAGAAATAGGATCACTTAGTGACTCTACAGAGTGAAACAAGTGTTGGAGATGGTCAGCAGTTGTGATGTGGACTAGATCAGGGACATTGTCAGTGTCTGGGAGAGCATTGTCAGGTTCTGCTGACCCAGAGGCCTTTTCTAGTAAGCAATGACCTTATGGGGTGCAAGCAAGTGCTGAACTACATAAACATGGGGTGGAGAGCTCTGAGGTGGTTCCAGGGCTTGAGACGGGTGTGGAGTGAATCCCCAGGGGTGATGGGCTTACTCTGGGATTGGGTGAGTGGTCAAGTCATTGGAGAAATCCCGAAGACAAGACAGGAACAATTGTAAGTGGGTGGAGTGCATGCCAGTTGATAGTGTGCATGCTGGAATAGTAGTCAATGCAAGCACAAAGGAGACAGAAGCAAGCACAAAGAGATTTCAAACAGAAGTTAAGCAAATACAGATAGTTATTGTTAATATCGAGACTAAGGTACATGGAAGCTACCTATGGTCCTTATATACTACAGGTAGAAGGTGTATAGTCTCAGAAGAGCTCTGGGGCAGGTTCCAAAATTCTATGGGTGGCAGTGGGATGGAGAGCAGCTGTATTGGGGAGATCATGCAAGGGGACCGCACAATTGGCAGCGGTATGAATGTTTGGCAAGTGGTGTGATGCATGATGGCTAAACAGCCTGTGTGGGGGTTGGGTGATTTGCTGATGGGCCAGGGGGTTCCTGTGATGCCCTGGGGTAATGCATGATGGTTCAGGGGAATGCATGATGGCCCAGGGTTGTTGTGGGGTTTGGGGTGGTAGGGGGGAGGGTTATGACAGGGTTGTGACAAGCATCAGGTTAGAGTAGGTACATTAGCTTGGTTCTGTGCCACATCTTTAGTTGTGCACCTCTCTGCTCTAGTCATGCAAAGTCTGTCACCTGCCTCCTGTGAGTTTTGGATAGCTTGTTCCACATGGGTCTTTGATGTGTCTTCTGGTCATATCTTCTCAGATGGGGTGATGATTTGTGTTGAGCATCTTAAGGCAGCTTGTTCTTCATTGCATGTGGGCCCTTCATTGTTATGGAGTACTGATATTGATGGTGTTGGGTCTGTTTTGTTGTCATTGTTGGTAGTAAATAGTAGATATGCTGATGTGTTGCAGATTTGCCTAATGGAAGATGGTTCGCCCTGGTTTTGCATCTGATTTCTTGCCTCTGTGAGGGTTGTTACTGCTGGTGGGGCTGTAATGGAATGTCTATTGTGTCTTCCTAGGAACTTAACATGGTATGACTCATCTATATTGTAAGCTTTAGGATCATAACACCTGTAGGCTTTGGAATTCTGACTGTACTCAATTAGTTTATATTTGATGCTTTGGCCATTTAATTTTGTATTATGTTTGTTGAGAATTAGCATGAAGATTTTGCAGCCTATCTCTTACATATATAAGTAGTCTGGTTGTCAATTAAACCATAGCTAAAATGGCATTATGCTGTTTAGCAATTTGGTTGGTGTTTTTGCATGCAGGTGTGTGGCAGTAAGGTAGAACTTGTCCCATAAATTATCAGGGCATTTTGCAGCTAGTCACATTGTTCTGGCTTTTTCTTGCAGTGTCCTGTGCATGCATTTGACTCATCTCATACGTTGAGACATGTACAGTGCTCCATACTTGTGTTTCAATTCCATAGCATTTATCTAGGCTTGCATTTGTTTGCTCTTGAGTTCACCATCATGTCCTGTCCTGTATATGCCTATCTTCTTTCTGGTCTTGAGTTCTCTAGCCTTCTTCCAAGATTGTAGGGCACTGGTGATTTTATCTGTTTTCTAAGAATACAAAGATCACATTTTGGGTGCTTGAGGTGGGAGGGGTACCTGGAAGCATTCCAGTGTGAGCCATGATAGCAATGACTTGATAGTTTGCATGACTGAGTCACCAGTGCCAGGTGTCAAGATAGACTGGCTGCTGTGCAACAAGAGCATGTTCAGTGAGTGCATTCTAGAGGTCTAGAGTGTATAGGCATTGTTCTGGGATAAGAGGTCCTGATGCAAGCAGTACACCACTTTCCTGATCAAGAATAGTCACCCCTTTCCTATTAAATGTGATGAAGGCATTCATGTTTGTGGTGAGTGTGCTAACAAACACCAGATGGACAGTTGAGCTTGGGATGTAAAGGGTGTTTTACAGCATGATTTTGGCTTCACCTACCCCAAGTGCAGCAATAGAAGTTCCCCTGACTCCTTTCGTGTTATGAAATCAGAGATGCATGGAGATATGTGCCTAGTAACACTGGAGTCCAGGTAGAAGAGTTTTTTAATGAGGGACACTAGTGTTGTGTGTTTGTTCTGGTTGAGCGGTGCAATAGTGGTAGTAGCAAGGATTGATTCATATCCAGGAGCTGTGTTTTTATTCCAGTTGATCAAAGTAGTGGGTTCTATATCCATCGCCATGAAGCCCTAATATCCAAAGAAGTCAGTTGAATTGGAGTTAGATGATGCCATACCAGCACATTCATTAGGCTTTAGAGTGGGGGCTGTGTTGAGTTGGATCTTCTGTAGATGGGACATGTCAATGGTGTACACCTGACTGTCTAACCCCTATATATATACATATGTGGACAATGGGCCATTGTCTGCTATGTAATATGAGGAAAGGTATTGTGATATAATAAGAGAGCAAAGTTTAGGGATTTTTCTATGCTAGGACTGATGCTTCTGGAGCCTCAAAAGCATGAGAAACAATTATATAGGACAACAGAAATTTGTAATTCTAACCTAAGTAGTAAAAACTCCAAAATTGGCCTAAATAAGAGATTACACAAGCAAGGCAGGAAAACTCTAGTTTATGTAAGCTGTTTGTAGGCAGTGTTGAAGGAGCCACACTTGTCTAAAGGATAACTAGAGAACCAGAGCATCTCAAGGCTGAAAGTAGTACTAATAGATAGAGTTGAAAAGAGAGTAGCAGTAAAGTAGGAGAATGAAGAAGAGAATAAGAAAATGAATAAAGAAAGAAGGAAAAAATAAGGAGTTCCCTGACAGGATATGTCCTTGCACATTATAGAGTTATATGTAAGTCCTCAGTTACTCCAAGATATATATAGTTGACTAATTTATTACCTGTAAAGTTATATGTAAGTTTACAGTGCATAGTTAGTCTAATTCTAAGTACAAAGTAAGTGAATTGGCTCACCCTCAGTTACTCCAAGATATATATATGGTCAACTGAGAGTGGCAGTTGTGTATTGTAGATTATCTATGCAAAAGGAAATAAGGGTTGTATGTAAAGATTGGCAAATACCAATAATACACCACATTTGGTGGCATGCTCAGTAAGTACCCATGAAAAATAAATAATGAAAATAATTACATATCTGTGTCTTGTAAAAGTTGTTTCTCAACACACATAAGCTGGTTGAGGGGTTTCATAATGCCAGAGTAATTATCTATGAACCTTTGGTAGAAGTCAGCAAAACCCAGGAAGAACTGTATCTCCTTAGTATTCTGGGGTTGCAGCCAGTTAATGATGGCCTCAACCTTGTGGAGGTCCATGTGAACGCCATCCAGAGATACTATGACATCAAGATACTTGACTTCCATTATGTGGAATGAGCATTTTTAGGGTTTGGTGTACAGGTTGTATTCTTGGTGTCATTCTAGAATGCACTGAACATGTCTCCAGTAGTTTTTCATTGAGTTGGAGTAAATGAGGATGTTGTCCAGGTAGACTATAACAAAGACATTACTTATATTGTGGAAGATGTTGTTCATGAAGTATTAGAAGATAGTGGGGGAGTTAGTCATTCCAAAGGGCTCACAGGATACTCAAACAGACCATACTGCATGCAGAACACAGCCTTCTATTCATGTCCCAGGGTGAAGTGGAAGTTGTTGTAGCCAGAGCAGAGATTGAGTTCTGATTGATCATGTCTTATCTGTGTGTCCATCTTGACATTACATGCCTGCAACCTCTAAACCTCTTTGTCTAAACTACAAGTCTCTATGGGATCTATGATCTCTTCCACCCTGCTTTTCAATGTTGCTATGCATCCCCAGATTTGCCCTATCAAGCTTAATGTGTACTGGCCTATGTCTGAAAAACCTTATGATTGGATGATGGGAGAATTCCTGAAATGGTCTAACAAGCTGGAAATCTTCTTGCAACAATGCGGTCTTGACCAGTATGTATTTGCACCCAAGAGTAGGCCCAATTGCCTAATCACTGAGCCCAATAAGAACACTGAGCCTATGGTGCATAACAACTGGTTGGGCAACAACAACCTTATTATTGGTGTAATCCATGCTGCTATATCGAATGCAGAACAGGAGAAAGAAATTTAGAAAGACCAGGAGACTTGGAGAGAAAAGAAGTAGATTGGCAGACAAATTTAGACAAACAGGCTCGTACAGGACAGTAGTATGACAGAGTATCAGCAAAGGTAATATCAAGACTACTCTAACGGAGTGCTACCTATGGGCTTAAATAGTAAGGTCCAGAATTGGTTTGGGGAGGTTCAGTCCCAGGGGTGGCAATTGGAGTTGGTGCCCAGGGCTGTGTACACAAAGTACTGAATAGTGCCAGAGATGATTGTGCAGGGTGTTCAGGGGTGATTGTGTGGAAAGTCAGATGATTGGTGGGTGGTCAGGGTCAGTAGGCTAGGCAGGCAAGTTGAGGTGGGTGCCAGGGTTGATGGGAGTTGATGGGAGGTGTGCCAGGGTGCCAGGGCTGATGGGAGGTGTGCTGGGGTGCTGGGGCTGATAGAGGGTGTGTCTCTTGAGTTGTTGACAAAGGGTTCTGTTGTCCCAGGGCAATTGGGATGGTCTGGTGAGTGTCCGGGGCTTGGAGTTAGTGCGGGTCATCAAGTCTTTTGAATCCTTACAGATGCAAGTCTCATGTGGTCTCACAGACTCCACCAAGAATAATCCATACTGGTCCACTGACATCAGGAAACCCTTCCAAATAATAGACAGCCTCTCTACTCTCTCTAAACCATCTGACCCAGATCTGGCCCTTTCCACTCATGACTCCAATGGCTACATCCCCAGCCACAACCATGGATTTGGCCAGATGTGCTGCGAGGTCTGCCACTCCATTGGCTCACCATTTCATGGACATACCAAATAGTACTGCATGAGCCTGGTAGTGGCATGGCCAGGAAGATGATTGAAGAATCCATCACTGTGCAAAAAGCAGCATGAGAAGGAGGGAAGTCAAAGACAGGAGGAGGCAGGAACAATGGCATGCCAAAGAACAGGATAGGTGTGAATGGACTACTCATAGAAAGAGCCCTCAGTCACTTCCTATCAGACTGAGGGTACATTGAGCATATTAAACCACATTACAAGCATACTAACTGTGCCATAAATCAATACTTATATTGTTCTTAGGTACAGTACAAAACTTAGGCACTTACTATTGGACTGAGGATCAATACTTATATTGTTCTTAGGTCTAAACAGTTAAGCAGTCCAGATTCTAACATACAAAACCTCTGAACCAGCTCATGTGCAAAGACATATTCTGGAACTGGGACAGTAAGTGCCAGTGTGTCTTCAACCTGCTTAAGGAGGCTTCTACTACTGCCCTGGTACTTTAGCATTATGATCTTATCTTCCCAATTATTGTGGAATACTGTTAGGTTTTGCTGATCCAGGGGCCTTTTCCAATGAAGCAACACCCTTACAAGGCAGACTCAAATTGTCAGGTTCCGCTGACTACAGGGGCTTCCAACTGTAAGCAGGTCCTTACTAGGCAGACTTGATGTCTGAGGGAGTAGTCCTGGACAGAGAGCAGGAGTTCCGGAGGAAGTCTGGATGATTGGGAGGTGCTCCGGGGGTGTGCGGAGTACCGGAGAATGAGCGAGAGGGTGTCGGGGTTCCAGACAAAGTTTGGAGGCGAGGGAGGTGGTACAGGAGGTGTGTGGAGGCGAAAGAAGAAAAACCGGGAGACTGAGACAAAGTCTGGGAGACTGAGGCAAAGAAAGAGAAGGAGACTTAGAAAAAACCAGGAGACTTGGAGGGAAAAGAAGATATAGATTGACAGACAAGTTAGACAGACAAGCTCATACAAAACGGAGGTATGACAAAGTAACAGCAAAGGTAATATCAAGACTACTCTAACGGGGTGCTACCTATGGGTTTAAATAGGGAGGTCCGGGACCGGGTCAGGGAGGCTTTAGGTCAGGGGTGACAATTGGGGTCGGAGCGCAGGACTGTGTATCCGAGGTATTGAATGGCACTGGAGATGATTGTGCGGGGCATCTGGGGGTGGTTGCGTGGGAGGCCCGATGATTGGTGGGTGTTCAGGTTGGTAGGTTGGGTAGGAGGGTCGATCGGGGGTTTTTGAGGTGAAGGCAGGCACCGGACTTGATGAGGGGTTGATGGGAGTTATGCCAGGGTGCCAGGGCTGATGGGAGGTATGCTGGGGTGCTGGGTTTGATGGAGGTGTGTCCTTTGGGTTGTTGGCAAGGGTCCTGTTGTCCCAGGGTGGTTGGGGGAATCTGGTGGGTGTCTGGGGCTCGGGGTTTAGTGTGTGGGTCGTGACACAAATGCCAAACTACATATACTCAGGGTGTCAATGGCTCCAGCTTGTAGATGGAGCTGTGGCTGGTGGAGGAGCTTGGGGAGGGGCTGGTGCCAACAATGCCAATGGCATAGGTTGCAAAGACAAGGGGATAAATATTAGAACTGCCAAGAGAATTGTCACTGGAGCCAGGATTGACAAAGGGACTCAGGCATTTGGAGCATCAGAGAGACTTGAATCTGGCAAAGGTGTAATGCTGCTGGAAAGAGATATTGGCAATGCTGATGTGGACAATGGTAGTATTGATGAGAATAACAGTGGTGCCAATGTAGATAATGGTGGCACTGATGTATTGAATATTGCTAATCTAGATGAGAGAAACAATTAGTAATGCACCTTCAGTCCTATCATCATCAATTTTGATGGCTGACACACCATGCAGGGGGAAGAACAAAGACTTTTATTTTTTCAGCCTCAAATAGTTGTTGTAGTTCTTATGTGGCTGTTTATCTGATTAAAAGTAAGTTTAGAATGGAACATCTGGATAATTATTCTTATTTTAGCTTTGAGGGAGATTCTTGCTTGGTACTTGGAGACTGGCAGCTGATTTTTGTGAACATGTATAGCAGCCATGTGGGTCAGGCATTGAGTGTGACTTGGACCCAGTGGCCAAAGTTGTAGTTAACTGGTGCAAATGGGTGACTTCATTGCTGTAAGAAGGATCAGTAGAGTGTATATATAAGAAAAAATCATACATGCATGCAATGTTTCCAGCACTCATGAGATCAGAGTGGGTAGCATTTGCCATATTTACTGTCTGGGTAAATGGTATAGGCTATATCAAAGTCATTAATATAGAATATCACATTAGAAGATCACTTACTCCAATATTAAATTGCTCAAAGTCATTTGTCATTCTTGAATTAGGCTGAAAACACAGTAATCAGATATTCAAACTAATGCAAACATTGAATAGATGAGAGTCACCTGAAAATGAGTCAGTTCATTAAAGGAAAGTCTTGAATTTGACTACAAAGCAATGATCATTTAGTTAGTGTTTGTTTAGAGATCAAGAGATGTGCTTATAGAGATTTCTACATTAATTCTCAGATCTCCCAAATCCCTCCAAGTCTATTTCTCACTGGGGCTGATTACATGCCTGATGGCCTAAGCACCATCTGGAATGGTCTCTGATATAGCTGACCAGTAGTCTCAAACCAAAGACCTGAAGAGCTGTATTATTGCAGGAAGGGAAGAACTAAGGATTTCATGTCTAACTGGACATAGAATATGACTAATATTCCATGTCTAATCTCTATATAATGCAACAACTCCTAGGAAATTAGGATGATGATGACTAATATTTGTTAGTGCTGACCAAGAACCTTCCTTATAGGGCAAGGCAATTTTTTTCGCTTTTCTCACCAGAAATTTCAACAGTAAAAACAGAATTAGTAGGCTTATCACATTGTTTGGTCAAGTATACCAAGTATCAGAGAGTCTGAAGATGTCACTTCAGGAAATTCCTGGAGTTTCTTGAGAAAAAGCTGTTAGAAACATGTTATGTAATTTCTAACCTGTTTTTCTCAAGTTATACATAAAATCTATTTTAAAAAACAGAAAAAAAATAGTTAAAGTCTCTCAATGATTTTCCATAAGATAAAGGAAAAAGTTTTCTTTCAATTACTCCTGAGATACAATAAATAAAATGATTGTGTTTCTAGTCTTTTTCTTGGAAAGAAAATGAAGTTTACATTACTGTGTTCCTCTGTAAACACTTGTTGTATTTTTTTCAAGTATTTCTCAAGGAAAATTCTTTGTTTTACTTTCTTTGTAAGAAAAACAAAGAATTTTTCTATTTTTATGAGATAAACAAAAAGTTTTCCTATCTTTGTGAGAGAAACAAAAAAATTTTCCTGAGAAACACTTGAAAGAAATATAACAAGTGTTTACAAAGAAACACAATAATGTAAACATTATTTTTTTCTCAAAAAAAAAGACTAAAAACACAATTTATTTTATTTATCTGTATTTCAGAAATAACTGAGAGAAAATTTTTACCTTTATCTAAAGAAAGATTATTGAGAAACTTTAACTTTTATTTTCCTGTTTTTCAAAATAGATTTTATGTATTACTTGAGTAGAATAATTCAGAAATTCTATAACATGTTTCTAACAACTTCTTAAGAAACTCTAAAAATTTCCTGAAGTGTGTAGAAAAAGCCAAATGTTTTTAGTCTTGACCCAGTATAGCAAAGTTTTCCATACTTTGAATTTGCTTATTAGCCCAGCTCAAAGGCAAGATTGGAGCTAAATTGAAGCATTGAGTTGTGAAAACCAAGGCCTTAACCAAATGTAGTGAGGTTGTGGCTGAGATTAAGCATTGAGTTGGGAAAACTGAGGCTGGAATTAAGCACTAAACTACCTATACATACTTGGAGCCCTAACTAAACAAAGTGAGGTTTGGCTGGAAGCTGAGTTGGGGGTAAAGCCCCCAATGAGGTACAAAATCCATGCCAAAGGCACAGATCATAGCTCATTAGACTTGTCATGACCCGTGCTAACTCCAAGCCCTGGATACTCACCAGACCATCCCAATTGCCCTGGGATAACAGGACCCTCATCAACAACCCAAAGGACACACCCTCTATCAGCTCTGGCACTTCGGCACACCTCTTATCAACCCCCTATCAACCCCAGTGCCTGCCTCACACCAAAATCTCTTGATCAACCCACCTACCCAGCCTACCAATCCTGATCACCCACCAATCATCTGGCTTCCTGCATGACCACCCCCGAATGCCCTGCATAATCACCTTCAGCACCATTCAGTACCTTGGGTATACAGCTCCACGCACTAACCCCAATCGCTACCCCCAGGACTAAAACCTCCCTGAACCGATCCTGGACCTCACTATTTAAACCTGTAGGTAGCACTCTGTTAGAGTAGTCTTGATATTACCTTTGCTGTTACTTTGTCATACTACCATCTTATACAAGCTTGTCTGTAAGCTTGTCTGTCTAATTGTCTGCCAATCTACTTCTTTTCTCTCTAAGTCTCCTGGTCTTTCTAAGTCTCTTTCTCAATCTTTGCCTCAGTTTTCTGGACTTTGTCTCAGTCTCCCAGATCTTTCCCCTTTATTTCTGCACACTCTCCCTTCACTTTTCTTGTTCCTGGACTTTGCCTGGAATCCTGACCCTCTCCTGCTCACTTTCCAGTACTCTGCATACCCCTGGAGCACCTCACACTGTCTCGGACTTCTTTTGAAACCCCTGTCCTCTGTCCAGAGCCATTCCTTTGGATGTCAAGGCCGCCTGCCCAGTCAGGACCCACTTGCAGTTAGAAGCCCCTGTAGTCAGCAGAACCTGAAAAGACTGAAATTGTAGTAGCTACAAGTGTAAATAATGCATGCCACATTTCATAACAGTCATCAAAGTTAAAGTGCCTGGAAACTTCTATTTGAAAAAACTTCAATGCATTAAAACTTGCTTATAGTACTGGGATTCTCAGCAATAGTGCCTTTATGTTTTCCTGAGTAATTGCTTACATTGCAAATCAAAGAAGCTACTTCAAATAAGAACAATTCAAAAACAAGGTGAACTAGCAAAGATGTTTCAAGTAGTAAATTCTTCAAATCCAAGCTGTTGATTGGATTTTAGTAGCAAGGAGGCTAATACTTGTATCTGGCATAGGATTTATAAGAAGGTTTTCTGAGAAAAAATCAATTTAAAATGTATGGTTCTTCCATTGACTTCCTTGTCTGTCAGGGCCTTCTCTGCAACGATAGTTTCAATTAATCACTCAGGCTACCCAATCTCAATCTTCAACACTAAGTAATTACAAAGAAGGCATGGACCATGTTAGCACCAACAATAGGGCTAGATACTTTTGTGATGCTCCATGTAAGAGCAACCTGAGCTATCTTCCACAAATGCTTCTCAGCAAGCTTTGCAATGCAGCCAATGATTTCCAAGTCAGACTCTCTGCATTATTTTTCAAAAAAAGAGCCTCAAACACCTTGGAATTGTATGGTCTCAATGCTGACCTAGCATGCAAGATGTCTATCCATTAGCAGAGAATACACCATGATTCTGATCCTTGTGTAATTACAATAGGCAAATAGTTCAAGCTCCTGAAGTAAGGCAAACCATCAGTAAAAAAATTGTGGGAAATATAGGTGAATCGCAAATACTTCTGTACAATACAAAAGTGAGTGCTCCATCTGAATCACCTTGAACTGAGTCCATCCATTGATGTGCATGACATTGTTCATTTCAATGAATTGCTACATCTGGACATTCAATGCTCCAATATAACAAACTTTACCAGACCTAACAAGATCATTTAAAGCACACATGGTCTCTTCAAAAGGCATCTCCACATTTGACATGTGAATGAACAGAATGTCAATGTAGTGGGTCCTCAGCCATTTCAAGCAATCTTCAACCTGATTGAAAATAGCAGAGCAAGACAACCCACTGTGGTTGACATAGTCGCAACTATCCTTCAACTCAGGCTTGAAGATACTTGTGAGCATTGAGATACCATCATGATCAACCAGAAACTGAATTTTGGTAGATATCACCAGTTGATTGCAAGAAATGTTATTCTAAAGATACCTTTAGTACCAATAATCAGAAGAAAGGCAGCAAATGGGCTTCACATACATTCTCATTAAATTTACTGATAATCGACTCAGAGACACCATTACTACAATGATTAGTCAGATAAAAATGCTACCAGTGTCAACTTGCCTGTACATGTTAGCGGTATTCCAAGTGGTAATTCTATAATTCCATGCTGTTTGCAGAATAGCAAAGGCCTGAATTTGTGATCACTGCTGGCACCAGAATCTGTTTCCATCAGAAAAAGTGACAAAGAAGTGTGTCATGCCATTTCCAATGTAAATATTTTTAAGGGAAAAAGG
>JAGGAT010000390.1:0-32971 GCA_017657195.1 Termitomyces sp. T70a
ATTTCAGAATATCATATTTTGGAAAGCACTTCAACCTCAACCTCAAGTTTATCATCAAGCACAGTGTGGAATTGAGTGGATTGTCTAGCTATCAAGAAAGCCCCAGAACTATAGTAATACTCTAACCAAGTACTACACCGGTGATGCTCCTAGGCCCACTCTACCAGAGTCAGTCACAAAAACTCTTGAGCCATAGACTCACTTACTCAGGAACACCAGCTGTGCTAACATGAGGTCATGGAGGAGCTGCATCACCATCTCCATGTGCTCTCTTCCAGCCAGCACCTGAACTCCAAATCTCTGCTTCTGCTCCAGCCATGCCCTCAACATGCTCACCTCCCCTTCCAAACTCTCACAAACCTCTGCCAGAGCATCTCATTCCTGAAACAAAGCAGCCCTATCCTTCTCTGCCATTTGGCATGCCTCCGCTGCCTTCCTAGCTGCCTCCTGCACCTAGGACACATCCAACCTCACCTCTCAGAGACAGCCAGCAGTGAGCTAGGGCTGGTCTATAAGACTCTAGGACTCCTGCTCCAGATGCCACAATCAGGCCTGCAGCTCAGCAACATCTACTCCTAGAGAGTGGCCAGATAGAAGGGAGAACACTGCTAGCATAAGCTCTTGAGAGGTAGACTGAGACTTCAGGGGCAACCTGACCTGCACCCACTTTGAGGATGGCCCAGGAGACAATGCTCAATGCTTGCCCCTGGCTGCTCTCCCCCTGTGCTTTCCACCCACTTGAATTGTCAGACTGCCCACCCACCAAGTGACATGTGCCATCTCCAAATCTGCCTCCTCAACTCCTTGCCCCCCAACCTGCAGCACCTCCAAACCCCCAGAACTACCCTCCTGAACCTCCCCCTCACTCAGCAGATCCAGGCTTGGACCCTTCCTGGGGCCTGGCACTGCCCTCTTTACTCTCAAATGAGTCATGCTCCACTACTCAATCCTGCTCTTCAAAACCCATCCTCCTTATAACTTATGCCAGGCTCCACTCCTGCTCTTTCCATATGTACCTGGCCTTCCACAATGCTGACACAGAGCAACACTTGTAGTTCCCCTAGCATGCCTTGCACACTGGAGAATCCCACCATGAGCTAGCCTCTAGAGCTAAGAATATGCACGGTAATGAGACTCGGCCTGGGATCAGTGCAGCAACAGGATACAGCAAGGTCACGAGCCATGATCACAACCATATTACGGGAACAGCATGCGCAAGGGACCACCAAATATGAGCGCACATGACTGCCAACGGCTACCAACGGCAATCACCAACACCCCTCGGCATCGGCCACTGACGGCAATCACCGACACCCTTCAGCATCTCAGCAAAGAATACCCTTGGCAAATGACAGGCCAGGATACAGTGGCCAGCACCTATTGGCGCCTTGGCCCTGATCCCCCTAGGCGGCAGTACACTGGCGCCTGGCCAGTCAATCACCCGGTTGCAATGGACACACGCCCAATACAATTGGCCACCGCTCCACCACTTGCAGGGGCACGTGCTTAGCCTTTGCTATTGGCGACACCCACGGCACAGGCGCCCTGGACACCCAGTCAAATAGGAGAGTGGGCACAGTGTATTCATTGGCGCACCGTTAGTTTTCCTTCATTTTACTTATTTTCAACTCATACCACTTTCTTCACTCAAGTCACCGCCTCTTGGCGACGGCCATTCACTAGTATAAATACTCCATTTGTGATAGTAACACAGTGGAAAATAGTACCCCTCGCTCCTACCCACAAGACTACAGGTTTCATTAGCGCTCACGTGAGTCGCCAAAGAAACTTAAGCCTTCACACTCTCATGCTCCTCTCAAAACAATACGTCGCCAACCACTGTTGATTCGCACCCTGCACTTACGGCAAGGCATACGCACTTAGGACTACGCTAAGCACTGTTACGCTCTAGTATAAGTCACCTATTGCTACTAACCTCTTATCCTTTGGCACTCTATGGTCGCCAGTCTCCCATATCTGTTTACTAGCCCTTTGGCGTGTTCTCTGGGACCTGTCCAGAACTCCCTCACAAACTTAGCGTGCCCAACGCAGAACGGTAGCTGGTGCAAGTGATAATATCTTGCATTAGAGTAACCTTTGGGCGTCATTAATGGCACCCCCTAATGGGAGCAGTGGAGACATTAGAGACACAGTCAGTCAAGAGACACAAGCCTGGGGCAGCCACTCACTAGACCATTGTCTACACACCACAAATAGTGAAGGGGATCCCAGGGTCAAGCCAGGGCTGCCAGGTACAGCTCCTGCATCACTGCCAGCAGGGGGATGCGCTGGTCCTTGAGGACTGCCAAAATGGAACCTGGTGCCATGTTGAGATGTTGGGGCCAATGACAAGAAGAGTGAGGAGGAGGAGTTGGAGGCCAGGGGTGCACTGTCATCCTCACAAAAGTAAGAGCAACTCAGCTGGGCTCTGCTTCCAGGACCTGTGAGGCTTGATTAGATTCCACTTCTGAGGCCTGCAAGGATTTCTCTAAAAGTAGAAGATTAGTCTATTAGATGGAGAAGCTGATTCTACCCACATTTGCAGTACATAGCTGCTACTCACTTCTAGTCTTGCCAGTGGCAGTAATTATTATTCCAGGCCTTCTACTCTAGGTGCTCAACCACCCTGCTGGTGGTAGGTGGCATTGGGATGTGCAAGAGCATAGGCGATGGATGCAATATAAAGAAAGGAAGTTAAAATTTTTTCCTCTTGTTGGCTAAATATCAACAAAGACTGGGTTTTCCATGCTTAGACCACCAGGCTAACTAAACTGACCATGCACACCTCAAAGAGCCTTGGCACTAAAGAGAGAGTAATGTCACAACCGGCAGCAACCCTCAGAACTCTGACTTCCCCAGAACTACCCTTGGCACTCACAACACCTACCAACTATGCTCCTTTCTTAGACAACCCACCTGCAGCATGCTACTATCATGCATCCCCCTGGGCTATCATGCATCCCCCTGGGCCATCATGCAGATTCCTCAGCCATCACACAGATTTTCTGGCCATTACATCTCATGTGAATCACTTGGCCATTGTGCAGATCACTTGGCCATCATGCATCACACCAACTGCTAGATGCTTGAACCTTTGTTGATCTCATAGACTGCTTGCATAATCTCCTCAATATAGCTGCCCTCTACTCTGCTGCGACATATAAAATTCCTGGAGTCACCCCAAAACTCTTCCTGGACTGTATTTTTCCTGCTATAGTATATAAGGACTATAGGTAGCTCTCATGTACCTTAATCTTAATATTATCATAACTTGTTTGCATCTCTTTCATGCTCTTCTCTGTTTCTTCATGCTTGCCCTTAATCTAACTCTGCCTGGCATGTACTCCTTGCTTAAATTTTCTCTCTAGTCTAGTCAAGGATCCCTTCCTTGACTCAACCCATTCATTAAAACCAGCTTTACCAACTTTTGTGCAAGCTTCCAGCCCTGGAACTTGCTCAATCCACCATCTTGCACCCAAGATTACAACTCAGAGCACTCAACACCTCAGTACACATAGTTTGGCACTCAAGTCCACCTCATAAGGGGGTTGCTTAGTGGAAAAAGCCCTCAGGTCAGCAGAACCTGACAACATGTCACCATAAATCAGAACCTGTCTATTGAGTCTGGCTATAGTGGTGCAAAAAAAAAAAAGTATTGAGGTTATATATTTGTAACCTCATGATATTAGTTTACTAATAATATAATTAAATATATTAAGTAAATAGGAGTATAATAGAGCTTGCAATTACACAATGGTATGTCAAATTTTCTAAATAGCTTACTGTGACCAAAGAAGTTCTTCAGATAATCTACTTGTTGACTATGCAATAGGTCTTCTTCATATTTATAGGCACAGAAAAGATTATTTCTTTTGCATTGCTCTATCTTTCATTTCTAGAGTTGTCCATTTAGCTGGGGAGATAATTGAAGGTTTGCGGTCTATACTCAATGAAGTTTTACAGATAGCCCATACTGCTACCTTGGCACATTAAGTAGAAATACTTGATGATTACATGTGTGATTTCAACTGGAAAAAGTTGCTCAATATAGTTCCATTCCTATGTCAAAAGTACAAGACAGCTATCAAGATAAGACAGGCAGTGATTCAATATTTCATCAAGTGATCTATTGGAATACCAACAGATATACTCACAAGTTAGAAAGCTGGAATCACTAATACAAAAAAGCTAAGAGAGGAGAAAAACAGATAGGCAATGGATATTATGAAAGCTTATATATACCATGGCCCAATAGTGGAATTTATGGAGGTGAGGTAGTAAAGACAGATTGGTAGCAGACAGCAGAAGCCAAATGATAAATAATTATCTCTTTTGGATTGAACTTGCACTTGACATTGAGGAGCAGCAGTAAGTTGTATAGCTAATGATCCCAATTTGTACCATTAATTAGAAGTTTAGAATTGCAATTCAGAACCAAGTCCATCATCAAAATTGTCATGCAAGCAGTAATGACCAGCAAAAGATGGAAGCAGAAGGGAAATTATTAAGGAATTGACCAATATTTTTGCTGCTTCCTAAGAAAGAAGCAGATATGTTGGCAGTAAAAGGTGTACTAACTGTCAGGGGACCTTCTGTTTCTGTTCCTTCTTTTCATTTTCATTCACTATTGCTATCCTTGTTACCTTGTTTCTTATATCAGCCTTGGTTCTAATGGCTGCTTTGTCAGCATGCACCCCAACAGTTGGTTACTTAATTGGGTTAGATAACTCCCTGCAGTATTTTTGGACTCCTGGCTCTGGAAAATCTTAGATTCATTTTCTTTGGATTCCTCTCTGCCAGGTAATTGATTAGTTACTCTTACTGTTGTATCTACTCCTAATATACTTTGGATTCATCTCTGCCAGTTGTGTCATCAGCTGCAACTTCCAGAGGTTGCCCTTACACTGACTCTCTGAAACATGATGAGGTTTTTGATGCATTTGATGATAATGAAATCAGATCCATTAGAGTTGCTGGCAAATATCTTTGGACATAATTGCTCCAGAAAATTTTAAAATCTTTTTCTCATCTATGATTATGGAGAATGCATTACTATTGTCAATGATAAAACACAATCTGCATTTGCATCAAATTGAACAAATTGAAAGGCTCTTGCAAGCTTTTTAAAAATTCATTGCAGAGAAATTGTTCCTATATTCTTATGTTGTTCAAGTTGCCCCAAGCAAAAGTGTAAAAACTCAAGCTTGCACATCCCTTCAAAAAATCCAGGCCTTGATTGTAGTAAAGGCCTGTGCCTATACACAATGCTGCAGTCTCTGGTGTGACTGGAATCTGACTATCAAGGAAATTGCAAGGTCTAAAGTCACTATTCACACTCACCCAATGTTGCATTCCAAAGAGGCCCATCCCGGTAGTAGCTTCCAGGCCACCACTTCCCATTCAAGACAAATCTGACACTCCATGAGATTGATGCTTTCATGTGAACTGCAAGAGCTGGCAGGCAAAAAATGAGGAGTGTGCAGGTCTGAAAAAGTCTTTCTCCACCACTGGATTTCTGCACTGATGGCCAGAGTTACTTGATAGCATATCCATGGTGGGCTGTCTGCAGAGAATGAAGCACAGAAGCAATGGAGGGCAGAGAGATGGAAACAAGCTCCCGAAAAGTAATATCGAGTTAGTCTCGATGTCGGCACCACTGTATCACTGCAAAGGAATCAACGATTCGTACTTGCCAGATGAAATCATCAGTTTCTATCATAGCTGTGAATGTCCACACCCTTTCACTCAAATTGGAAAGACTTTAAATGCATTCAGGGAATTCTAGGAAGTCACACCGAGATACTTCCTGACATTCACGGAAATATTTCTTTCGTTCCTATATGTTCATGTCGACCAGTCGACCAACTGTCTGTGGCTCAGAAAAACCCTCTGGCGCTGGCGATGAACTCTTTAATTTATCAAAATCGTAGCCGTCACGTATATAAATTATTGACACATTCTTGAGTGTCTTCTTTCATGTTCTTAATCCAGATGGCATGATGGCATTGTACACCTTCATTGTCATGGTCACCTTCAGCGTTTGACTGATATTTCTAATCAGATTCTTAGATTTGTGACTGATAATAAGCTTAACACTTGAGCATTTCTCACATGGCTTAGCAAGAAGAAACTGACCATTACGATGGAGATCGTGAATGTCAACGGTAAACAGAGGAATGGGTATATAAGAATTAATCATTTGGTGAAAGCCAGAAGAGTTCAGAAGGTCGCAACGAGCACAGAAAGAACGGAATTTTCGGAGTGACTTCACTACATTTGAACCCAGATTGACAATCGAAGATTGTGTTAACAAGGATGAAGGAGATAAATAATGAGAAAGTAGGCGGAGAGTAAAAGAGGTAAATTACGAGAACTTCCATCTGATGATGATAAAGGTTAGAGAATGAAATGTAAACAGAAATCGACGAACCTGTTTCCACAATTGGCGCATCTGGTAACAAATGAAACTTTAGTATGATTTAGGTAAACCATCATTTGATACATACGTTACGAAAGTCTGAAGAAGGTATTAAGTTCAACCCATAGCCATAAGGACGCCGAGGACTTACAGTCATAGGTTCATCGGCGCTGCGCGTCTGAGCTTGACGGTAATGGCATTTTCTCTGCAAAAAGGGACTCGGGAATCTGAAAATGAAAGAAGCAAGGATGTAACACATACTTGTTTGCATCTGCTACATTGGAACGCGTCCGTTTCGGCTTGTTGCTCGCCAGCTGCAAGGGATTTGTGAAAGTTCTCTTCTTTGATCTTCTGGTCAGCGGCTTTTCGCTCCTCAGACGCCATGTCCTGATTCAAATGTCTTGTTGGAAAAGTCGCATAAAACGACAAGTAGTTAAAACACACCTGGCTCGACATAGCACTCAGTTTTGCGACTGACAATTGTCCGCTGACAACACTCTCGCGTAGCCCTGGATTGTTTTTATCTTTCAAATTGACGAACAGGGTGCGCATCCTGTTCTTGTAATCGGAACCAGTTGAACCATTGTGTTTCTGGTAAACGGCTTTTTCGAGACCTTGTGCCCGGCTGAGGATCTGCTCAGCCGCTATCCGACACTCATTTAACTTGAGTTCAAGAAGACGAAGATAAAAATACTCACGAGCACCGGAATCCATCGCCAGACCGTCATAAACTAGTTCGATGCACTTATCCCGTGTAGCGTCACCAGTACCACCCTTTATGCCATCAGTTCTGGAGGTCCTGGATGATGTAGAACCAACAGGTGACATAGGTGTACCCGCAGGACTAGCAACAGAGTTTTTACGATCTGGGAACGAGTAACCATCGGAGTACCTAAAACAGGTATTAGACGTACCTTTACCGTTGATAGTTGGTGTCTTAGTCCCATTCGCCAACTTTGCCTTCTCAACCTGCGTCTTCCACTTCTTGACGACGTCTTTGGCAAGATCTGCAACATCCTTAGAGCCGTGTTGTCGAAGTTTGCCTACTGCCAGACCAGCTTTACTCTCCTGTGTGTGGGTTAGTCATCGATTCCTCACGGGAAAAAAAACACGCACCCGTAAAATTGCTTCTGTTACTTCATATTCATTTTTTAGCTTGTTCAAAAGAGATATTATATCCTATCAGGATTAAAAAGTCAGAATGAACGAACGTGAATGACGGGTTCAACATAGGGAAATCAATCATACCGCTGAACTGGAAGCGCCTTGCAGCTGTTTTACGAGCTTTTTCAACTCTGCTGCATCCGACATGACTTCTCTCGTGCAATCCTCAACTATGTGCTACTACAGAGAACAATTTGTAACGACTGTAGCTCGACTTTACGATGAACGGCTCGCTTCGAGTCGACAATTCCTTCGAGATAGTGATGGTCAAGTTGAAAGGACCTGAGAATCAAAACAGGTACAAACAGCAGCATCACTTCTCTCCGTCAGATATCCAATACTTGCTCCAGGTAGGCTGGAGTTTCTGTCGAGAACAAAATGGCGACCACAGCACTGCCTTCTTTGGACTCTTTATTTCAACAAAGTGCTAAACGCACACGAGCAGTTTTTGCTTCAGCTTTGGAGGATGGTTTCAAGGAGGACGAGAAGAGGTGAGTGATGATTGAATCTTCTCTTCATTCTCTTGACAATTAAGCAGTGCGAGGCTACGACTTGCCGTTAAAATAAACGATGAATACCGCGACTACAAGGAGCTACCTGCAGCTCTAATAGCGCAACAAGGGCCAGTGGGACCATCACGACCAAAAGAGAATAGGAAGATGATAACAGCCGGGCGTACGTCTTGCGCCTTGTAATTTCGATGCTGCTCGTTCGACTGACTAGTCAATCCCAGTGTCCGCAGATAATGCCACGTCAAAAATGATAGCTTCTATCGACAAGACCCCTGCACCTCAGCAATCAACTTTCAGCACGTCGGCAAAACTTTCGCAAGCTCTCTCTCTTCATAAAACGACCAGAACAGTAAAACCTACGTATCACCCGCCATGGAAGCTTGTTCGGGTCATCTCAGGTCATTTAGGTTGGGTGCGAAGCGTCGCCGTCGAACCTGGCAATAAATGGTTTGCGACTGGTGCCGGAGATCGTGTTATCAAAATTTGGGACTTGGCCTCTGGAGAATTGAAGCTGTCACTTACTGGGCATATATCCACCGTCCGGGGCCTTGCCGTTTCTCCACGACATCCGTACCTATTCTCTTGCGGTGAGGACAAGGTACGCGCACTCTATATACCATGTGCAACCACCACTAATTTGCATGCAAGATGGTCAAATGTTGGGATCTGGAAGCTAACAAAGTAATCCGACATTATCACGGACATCTCTCTGGCGTTTATTCGCTCTCACTTCACCCTACACTTGATGTTCTGGTGACGGCTGGACGAGACGCATCAGCGAGAGTGTGGGACATGCGGACGAAGGCCCAAGTTCATGCACTCACGGGTCACACGGGAACAGTGGCAGATGTCAAATGCCAGGAGTCTGACCCCCAGGTGATCACTGGAAGCATGGATTCAACTATCAGGTTTGCATGCGCTCTTCACTTTTCGGAATGTATTATACATCCTCAATTCTAGGTTATGGGACCTAGCCGCCGGAAAGACAACGGTAACTTTAACGCACCACAAAAAGTCCGTACGATCGTTGGCGATACATCCAATCGAGTATTCTTTTACCTCTGGCTCTGCTGGGGGGAATAACATCAAGAAGTGGAAATGCCCCGAAGGCTCATTCGTCTTCAACTTTAGTGGCCACAATGCAATTATCAATACCCTGTCGGTCAACCCTGAGGGGGTTTTCTTTTCTGGCGGTGAGCACTTTCCAGGATTTTCACGAGTAGTTCATTAAAAATCCTTCAGCTGATAATGGTACCTTAACATTTTGGGACTACGACACCGGAACTCCGTTCCAAAATTTAGAAGATGTCCCGCAACCTGGATCGCTCGAGGCCGAATCCGGAGTTTTCTGCTCTACCTTTGACCAGACAGGGACTCGTCTAATTACTGGAGGAGCAGACAAAACAATCAAGGTCAGCCGTTCCACCTTGCTACCAGATCAAAATTTGCTGACGAGCATCACACGACTATCAATGTAGATTTATGCAGAACAGTCTCAATGAAGGACCATTTGCGTGGATTCGTGTAGTCTCCTTTGTTCAGTGTATTCCCATTTGTCTTAGCCGTAAGTATGTACCAACTCCGTCCAAACGATTTCCTTAATCACTGCTTCTTCCGATCACGGGATTTCGGCGAATTCTATGCCTCTTGGTTTAGAAAGAATACAACCTTTTGTGTTCGAGTGTATTACTGAGCATTAGGAGCCGAGGTTTGAGGGCTTACGCTTTGGAAGCGCTTAACTTCTATTCCAAAATCAGTATGCATTAAGAGAACACTATTTTGACCAGGGTAATCAAAATAAATCATAATACACCAAAGTCCCATTGTGATACCAGGTACAAACATATCATAGTTGAGCGATAGCAGGATGACTCGGAGTTACAAAGTTACTGTAAGAGAAAATGATACATGATATTGAAAACGAGAGTCAGTCGGACAAGAGACGTACATGAGAAAGAGAAAATTGTTCCGAGACGCAACGTCTTTAGCCTGCCCAACCAGTAAGGGAAGAAGTACTGCCAGGAGAATAAGACGTGGCACCATACGAAAGCCCTGGTGAACTAGCAGTAGGATGTTTCATGGAGCGACAAAAGGATTGGCGGAGCTCTCCACGTTCAGCCGAAATGTACAGTTCACCTGGATCGTATGAGGACTCCGGACTTGGAGTTGACGAATGATCCTGGGCAACGGAAAATGCGCGGCGCGGTGACATGACCTCAGGAAATACAGACTGGAGTTCTGGGTAGGCAGGCAAGACTTCGTTCTTGAACATTGTTGCTGTTGCTGCAACATATTCGGCGGAGAACGTGAAGGGCTCATCATCCGATGGACAGCAGGATTGGCGCGGCAAGGTTTGAAGAGTGGCGCCTCCTGCTCCGCTAGACACACGGCTCTCTGATGCCACTGAGTGAGGCGAGTCATAACTAATAGGAGACTGAATAAGTTCTGTAACAACGGGTGGTACGACTGGCTGCGAAATATTGATGTTGTTACCTTGCCAGGGACCTGCCACGGATCGACAGGGAGGTGTTGGAAGTTGGGATTGGGAAAAGGAGGGTTGTGAAAGAGATGGAAGCTGGGACTTGTACTCTGTCATTCCCCAGCTAGGCTTAAGGCTAGTTTCTGATTGAGAAGAAGCAGCCGGGGCAGGTTGCATATACATGTTCATCAGGGAAGTTGGGGAAACAGGCGACGATATATTTGATGGAACAGTATAAGACGTTGGCGAAGGATAATTATCTGTCTCTGGAGAGGACAAGCGCGAGTTACGTCGTGGAAAGCCTGGCCGGCGTGCCTGCAGTTCGGTTGGACTGCTCTGAACCACGCGGCTGATGCGAGACGCCTTTGAAGTGGATAGTGCTCTTCCGCCACTCGTAGACTTTACAGAAGGGAGGATCAAAGGTGCAGCGGCACATGGAGTCTCCTTACGAATTCTCTCGTCTCGTACGAATGGCATGTGTACTGGCTTGGCGCCATAGACTTTCTTCTTTGTAAGACCATGAACCTGTTGCAGTTGAGCTACTAGGCTTGGAGGATTGTCAGGTTCACTTGCAGAAGTGAGACCGTACATGTTGTCGTCAACGCCGGGGTGGCTGGGAAGGGAGAATGAGTTGTTGCGACAAAGCAACACACCGGCACGCTGAGACATCGGCTAGATAGTCGGTTATTAAGGGACAACGGACATTGCGGATAATGTATCAAAGTTACGTACGTCAAGGTGAGCGACTACAGAGAACATTCACGAGGCAATAATTAGTAATCGCTCGATGCCTTGTGAGAATGAAATCAAACCGGTAGATGAAAACTGTGGCCTTGTTGATAACCGACAAATAATATTCGTATTATCAACAAGAAAAGACGGTGTCTCTTCAACCGCATCCTGTAACCTCAGCTATAGACAAAATGGTGCTCAGAGATCGAGATGACATTCAAATTTATTCTCACCGTCTCTTCAAAAAGAACCAGGAGAGGCCGCATGTCTTGATTAGGCGCCAAAACCAGGTGGCATTGAATATTAGCCTGCAGCAAATCAATCGCACGATTATCAGCATGATTCTCAATTATACCTGAGTAATCTTAAGTGCGAGCTGATTCCAACGAGAACTACCGCTGTAGTTTGCTGGGTCAATACCAAAAGTATCTTCAAATGGCGTCGAGGCGGCGACAATGACAAGGTGTTGCACAGCTGGTGTTCCATGAAAGTCCGAGGCAGCCAGATACTATGCCATCAGTGTCAAGCTTACTTACTCAATGGTCAACAGTCGACCATCGACTTACATCAACATGGCTGCAGATAGTTTCCGCAGAAAGACGGTTCTTGGGATCCCAGTTAAAGATGAGATCTAGCAATCCACTCTGAAGTGTGTTGTATTGACGTGGTGCTGCAGTAAAACCGGAGTCATTGATAGGTAGGCTCTCCGATATTAAGGTCGTGACCTGGAATATAGCGGATGATTGAACACTATGTCAGCAAACCTATTGGCTGACCTACAGGCGCAGCTGGGTTGGAGAGTAGGAGCCTGCTCATAACATCCTGCAAAACGTTATCTCGGAGGTTTGGCCACATCGTCGTCATGGCTTGGGAATTTTCTATCAAGAACAAAACGGCTACTGCTTGTTGTTGGATCGCATGTGAGAAAGGTGGACTTGATCTATGGGCTGGGGGCATTTCGAACAAAGTGGCCATCCAACTTGAAAGTCGTACTTGACGTTAGAGTACCCTTAAAGAGGCGTGTGAGAGGCCGAGCGTTCACGTTACAAAAGATACCGAGAGTAAGACGAATAAATTGTTTTGCCTCAGTTTTTCGTGGATCTTTGGAAGTTTAGGTTTCGGACTTTCTATTTTGACAACTTGACTAAGAGATATCCAATTGCTAGAGAGACCAAGGGTTACGACGAACCTAGCTACGCGGTCGATATGAGTTTTTTCCCTGAGGTGCCCGAGGCAGATGAGCGGAAACGTTGCGTGAGGCCAAGTTTCGTCGAGTTATGTAATGGCAGACTAATGCAATCCCTAGATTGTGTCACTTGAGTTGCTAATCAAGTAACAGATGCCTCAATTAGTGGGACCACATTTTGGTCCATCTGGAAAAGAAGCATATCAAATAACTGACCCTAACGCGAAGAGGACCCACAGAAGAGCAGGAAGGCCCAGCTTGAATTACTGAAGGCACAAATTCAGTTTGAAATCAGACTGATAGAGTTTTTGCCTGGTATTGTTACGATAGAACCACCACTTGGCCCGAGGCGGAGAAGATATTGTTCTGGTAGACCAGACGACACGTGGTCCTGTCGAAGACGATCAAAGCTTTGGTATGTCCATAAATAAAGATAATCAATTCACCTTATAATGAACCGGACCAAATTCCAGGGGAAAAAGACTTACCTTTTCTCTAGTCCCTCTCCCATTGGATCCTCAAGCTAATTCAATATCGAACTGGAGAACCCAAGTGCGAAAAGAGTCTAGTAGGATTGTCCTTTACACTCATGATACTGTCGGCTGAATCTCATTGAGAAACTGATGGCCATAACGCCACACACAGCATGGCAAACAAATAAACCTTACCCCATCCAAAATCCCCCTTTCTTTTTACCCTGTGTATACATGTTCGGTAAGTCAGTAGACAATAGTTTCAAAACTGGTGCTATTATCAGCTGGGGGCGTGACCTCCATCATTTGGATTACATACCATGCAATGTCCTTAGCAAAACTACCAAATTTTCATTACTTTCCGAGATTTTACGCCGATCATCGTATCAGGGCGCATGACTCTACGTACCTTAGGCCGGGACGGAGCATTCTTCGCCCTTTCGGGAGGAAATCGGACCACTCATCCGGACGGTCGTATGAATGTGGATACATATGATTCTTTATAGAAATCCAGGAATTGCTGTCGTCCTGGATCAGAGCTTGAGTTATGTACATACTTACCCAGGCCGTCAGAGTCGTGTCAAGGTAAAGTAGGATGGTTCCGAGGATTTGGTGAATATGATCGCTTATGGAAATCACCTATTTCAGGCACTGATTCTCAAATAGCTGGCACGTGCACAATCCGATATCTGAATTTCCAAACAAGGTTGAAGCCTCAGGCCTTTGGCCTCAAGTGTATCTCTCCGTCTCCTCGTTTTTGTCAATAGTATAATGGGAATCAAAATCATCTGTCAAAGGTATTGAGTGTTGGATGCTATGTACATGAGGTGAGTAAAAATGAGTCAAGTGATTACCTCAAGGCAGTCGTTCTGACCCATTTCGAGATTTCCCATCTAAAAAGGACGGAATTTCCTAACCACGGTGTATGATCTCCATCGATTTCAATCACTCTCGCATTCTTCCACTCTACAGTCCAGCTGATTATCTCTTCGTTGATGATGAGATCATCCCTCTGCCCCAGGAACACTAATAGTGGTAGGCCGAATTCCTTTCCCGTCCTCAATAACCCCGCTTCACTTTGCGTCCGAGAGAGTAAGTGTGTCGCCACAGAGCGTGACTGCATTAAGAAACTACCTAGGCATGCGAGCCTCATGGAATGGCTCATAGACGTGGAACATAGAGATACAAAGGTGTTTGATGCTTCTTGGTATGCGTCAACGTCTTGGTTCTGTATGAGGGGCGGAAAGCAATCGTGACAAATATCCGACATGGCTCGGGAGACGTTGCTCATAGATGGCACCGGCGATATATATATAATACCCGACAAGTATGCCGGCTCCTGGAACGAGAGGATATCCGCGATGATCGTGGCTATCAGTCAGTTGAGTTGGAGAAGCATGGGAAGACGTTATGGGACAAACCTCCGAGGCTCCTACAAGATAGAATCGGGGATAATGCTAAGCCATGAATCGAACACTCCAAGGTAGATAAACTCTGCCACTCACCAACCAGCGACAAATGGTTTTGTTAGCTGAAATGCCTCAAGTACAGTATCAAAGTCTTCCGCCAATCGCCTGGACTCCCAAGCGTCTTTGAATCCTGGTTTGCCACTTCTACCATGACCACGAACATCATATCGAATCTAAGGCACCAAAGGATGAGAGTTGAGACTCAGACCATCAATCTACTCACAAGATATGCATCATTCAGCCATGATGAGTCGGAGAATATGTCATCAAAAACAACGCTACTCAGAAAGAATCCATGGATGAACACAATTGAAGGCTTCGAGCGATCACCAGCGGCTTCAGCATAAATTTCTGTACCATCCGATGAGATGAGGATCCTGGCGTCGGAAAGAAATATTTCTGGTTGGATTTGCATATCGTTCGAGGGACAAGTCACGGAGGGGACTGTAGAGTTGCCAATTTGGATTGTTAAGGTTGTTGTGGAGCCGTCCCAGCGCCAATCACAGAGGTTTCGGCGCTCCTACATGTCTCGCTAGTTTAATCCATCGTCACATTAGAATGATTTGTACCTCCTCAAAGTTAATGAGATGTTGTATAGGATGGTCACGAGTACGTAATACTGAGGCTGCCTTTTGAATCACCTCGTAGAATTAAAGCCTTTAATTTAAGATAAATTTAAAATAAAAGAACCAGCTCCCAGGAGGACTGCAAAGTGACCCTGGACTTTCCTGTTTCGTCGTTTACCACGACAATTGGTTCTGACATTTGTCTATCAAGAAATTATGGGTCGTGGGGTGAAGCGTTCAACGAAGGAGAAGAGTTCAACCCTTGATTAGAGAAAACTTTTAGGGAGGCTCGAGCACAATTAATGAAGGTCTTGGACAGTCGCAAAGTTGATTCCTCTAACTTCAGGTGAGTTTAAGGTAAGCCATAGTCCTTCTATAGCGTTACTTGAGGACTTAATGGCCTACTCAAAACAGAACATGAACTAAAAGTCTCTTTCAGTGATCGTTAGTCACCAGTGAAAGCTAATGAGGAATAGAACATACGGCAAACCTCGTTTGTTGAACACATTTCCGGGACAGACGCCCTTGAGACCCGACAAATAAGGAGATCTCTGATTTCTAAAGGTCGATGACGATACAGAATAAATGGGTGAGATACCGATTGATCAAGGAAAGAAGGGATGACAGCACTGAGTTTCTGTCGCCGTCTCATAGGTAGATAGCAGGTTCTTCGGTTCTGCTGAGAGCAGTCGATGAGGCCATAGCGATGTTGATGAACAAACTACAGGGGAAAGACCCAGATTCAAAATAAATGCAGTTCGAAGCGCCAGAAAACTTCCTGAAGTCTAATGTGCTGGCTAACGAAAAATCGGTATATACAGTCATCGGAAGTCATGAGCTGATAGTCCAAATTTACCCTCAGTTACCTTACTCAAGACAGGATCACAGGCTTCGAGCTACACCATAGGTGCCATGTAGGGTCGGTGAAAGTGCAGAAGCAAGCAGTACAGATGACTTACGTGTCAACAGGCTGAAAATCAAGGTAAATCTTGTCAAACAAATAACTAGTTAAGCTCTGCAGTTCTTCTGTTCTTGACCAATGAACGAACGGCAGTTTGTGATTTTTGAATAGCATGATGCACAAGATGGGGTATGGCGCAACTATTCTACCTAAAAGAGAAACTTTTATGGACAAGCAACTGCTAACACACATAGATGAATGTCTAGTAATTTAGCAGAACAAAAATTCTTGCCATAGCGACGACCCTGGAGGATGTCATACACATACATCTAGCATTGGATGCAAATGATGAGTAGGTCTCTCACTACCGTACGCAACAAAGCAGAGTACTCTGCAACGACAGCACTAATCAACCGAGCATGCTTTCGATCACGACTCCTGAATGCCTGTAAGAACATCTTTAAAAACACCGTTTATGCTGCACTATAACGATACTCTCGAGCGTCCTTTCGGCCTCGCTCTACGTCGACATTGATCAGGATGGGTACAGCCAACCAAACCATGATAACGAGGAAGAAGAAGGCATAACGGATATTACCCGTTGTGTCCGCAATCAAGCCAACGATGAGTGGGCCGATAAAGGAACTAGACTATGGGCAGATGAACGGTTGATTCCAGGCAAGTAAAAATAAACGTACTTTATCGGTAATGGAGAATAAGCCGTACCACCGGGCTTCTTCGCCAGGGGGTAGAAGCTCGGCATAGAAGGCCCGTGCATAGCCCTGGAACGCGCCATAGACAGAACCTATGACAGTGACGTCCGTGGTGACGAATGAAGGACAGTGAACAGTGACTCACCGAAGTAGACAGCGAGAGCGAACATTTCGCCTTGCGTTGTTAGCCCACCGAATCGGGTAGATCCCCCTTGGAAGACGCTCAAAAAGCCAAGACAGCCATAAGCAGGAATGATTGACGCCATGAGTACGAGTATGACGATGACTTTCAGATTCGACCATCTGTATCGGCGTTGTATATATGGCCAGGCAAGGGAACCAAGAATTCCGGATGTTGGTGTCAGTACGCCTACGAGAATAAGTGCAGAAGGCTGCATATTCAATGAAGTCTTGCCGAATAAAATGGCGGTTGATGTAATTGTAGTGAAGCCTGGCGGGTAGATAGTATTAGTCAAATCAAAGAGAAATAGGAGAACTCATTGACTCGCCATCTGATAATAAGAACCATGCAGCAAGATACTTGAAAGTGTTCCTCAATTTCTTGATCTCTGCCCACCGGAGCATGTTACCAAGACGCTTCCACGCGGCTCCAATCTCCCTCTTTGTGCTCCACTGACCGGGCGGCGTGTCAGACAGCTCAACTCCTTCGCCTGCCCCCGGCAACCAGATTGCAGCAGGTATCGTAAAAACAGCCCACCAAATGCCACTAAGCCCGATAGCAAGTCTGAGGGCAAACGTAGACCCGTGAAGGAGTGTCACGGGGATCAGGGCAATTATGAGAAGGAATATTCCTGCCCCGTATCCAAGGGCAATCCCGAAGGACGAGATACGAGAGGTAGCTCTGGACAATTCATTCTCGTATTTAACCTGTAGGGCATCAATTTCGCTTGTGGTGTTGTGAGTAATAAGAGGTGAATCCGAATGATCCGAGTTCTCGTCTGGCACAGCTGGAGGATGTGCCTCCTGCGCGTCGTCGATTTCTGCAAGGATTTGACAAACCTCGGGAGATTCCCGTGCTAGTGTGGGCAAATATGCATTCATAGCTACAACAGATGCACCAAAGCCAACGTTTGCGCAGGTGGCCAGCGGCGCAACAAACATCCAAACAGACGAGGTCGAAGGTAGAATCAGAAAGATGGTCGCAGGTATTGCGCCAAACAGAGCGAATGATAAAAGCAAACGCTTTCTATGAGGAGCTGTTGAACGGAGACCGCATTAACTCGGAGTGATTGAATATAGATGTACAAGGTAAGGCGTACGGTGATCAGCGATTCCACCCATTGAAATCACCGTCAGGGCTTGCAAAGCCACAGACAAGGAATAAATATACAAGCTAAACATCCAAATCAAGCTTTGGATATAGTTAACGCAGAGGATACACCGACCTAAAACTGGCACTATCGATCCAAACCCAGCCTATTTTGACCACACATCGCGTTGTCACTGCGCCTAGCTTGGCGACTGCGGAACACCGGTCTGTACGATCAGGAAGAAGAAACCCATTGTCTCTTGCATATTGCTCAAGGCAGATTGGTAGAAATAACGTCAACGAGACTATGACGAAAACTTCGCTGTTGAATGTTGAACACTTAGGCCGAAGCTCATGGATTGTCATTCACCTTGCAAATGCGTAACTTAACCACCCACGAAGTTTCTTATGATAGGCCGCGTAGTCTGAAATCATTGAGCGAACAGTCGTCGAACCTTCAAGACATCAGAATCACTGTCGTGGCCTTGCCCAGGGATACGTGATGCTGAAAGGGGAAAAGTCTGAGGAAAGCAACCACGACCACACGTGAGTGAATGATGATCAATATCACCTCCAAATTCGAATATTCACAAAGTCGTAAGGATCTCCGACGAGATAATACGTGGTGCCCCAAGTCTGACCTGCGTTATTCCGCTTCCATCACAAGACTTGTGTGAATCTTGACCGAAAGCAATGCAGGCGTCCCCGGAACAAGATACCGAAACCTAAGCTTGTCAGACAATCCGATTCTCTCGATCCGTGTTCTTGGTTTTCTCTTGTTGGAGACTCCTGGGATCATTAGTATCCAGCCCCTCTGATTGTATGCTTATGTTGAGTCGCGTGTCCCCAAGGGTTGATGGCACCAAGGTTGTTGACAACTCGATTGCTATCGATTGCAACATTGCACTCACATAATTCAATATGGTGTTCTGTGTGTCCTAAAAAGCATTGATCCAAGCAGGAACGAGACTCACACCATCAGCATAACCCTTGAGGCCGTTGGTATTGATATCACATCTTGTAGGATTTAGGCAGGACGACGCATGCCGTGTTGGGGTGTCACCTCATCAACCCTTTCAGGTAACTTACATGACGGGGTTATCAAATAACGACTTGATAGGACAACCATGATTGAATTCTGTCAGGAACAACTACAGTACGAGATCGCGAAAGAGACTTGGATTCGGTACGAGTGCGCACATCTTCTTTAAGGGATGAATGGAACCACTTCGTTCGAGAGAACCATTACGATTTCTGGGTTTAACTCGACTTTTTTAAGATGTTTGGGTCTTGAGGATGAAGCACGACGCCTTTAATGCGGTAAGTGTTCCATTCACGAGCTTCATACAGTATTTAACTTGGAGGAGACTTGTTTGATCAGTTTGAGCTGTGGCCTTCAACTCAATGAGGTTTGTCCCATTCTCTGATCCCTGGGCCTCAGAACCGCTAGAGTTGGATTGGCCATTGCGATGAACAGCGATACACTCAACGCAACGTAGATATCAATCATGATAGTTTTGATTCTTGTTAGCTTGACCCTGGATATCATTTCCTTGTCCTTGGGTCCATTTTCTTTTCTGAGCGTTTGCCGTAAATACAAAGAGCCTCCTACTTTGTGTGGCTGACACCCATGTGTCTAGGAGCAGACGAACTTTATGAGAAACATGTGCTATCTGCTAGATCTAGGACGCTGCTAGAAAGGAACGTAGGAACCCATTGACCATAGTCGGTCATTAACACACCATTCACTACTTGTCAGCCCATTCAAGGTCCGGTAACTTGTGTGCACACAGTGTGAGTAACGTACGTACCTGATATCATAATGGATCTAAGGAAGTATGTATATACGGGGACCTAATGTATGTAGAAGTATGTAATACAAGCTACTTATTGGCTACCGTGAGATGCACGTGGAGTGATCAATACACCTATAGATCTAGAGCCGGGATGCACAGCACTTCCTCATCTTTGGGGTACCTGGTGAATACGAAAAACAAAAAATCTACTACACTGTGTGTGGTTGTCATCCTAGGAGCAGACGAGTTTTTCGAGAAACATGGTCGCTGGGAGGAACCCTGTATATCGTAACGAGCTACTAAAGCTCAAGCGCTCATTGGCTATGTAATAATATAATGTATTTGTAAATACAACTGCCATAAGACACACGTGGATCAGCTCCCGGGCGTAGACAAAACCCACTACACCCATTTCCTGATAGACAAAATCTAGGATACACATGACCTTCCGGAAGACAACACTTTCTCGTCCTTGTGGTACCTGTTGAAACACGAACACGAAAAACAAAAAAGTCGACGCCAACTACTTCGTGGTGGCTGTTCAGAGCTCTAGCTTTTTGAGAAATAAATGTGTGTGTGTATGTGTGTCGCTGCTACATACGAAGCTAGAAACCCAATGACCATAGTCGGTCATTCATCAGCAATTGCCATTCCCCACTCGTCGGCGCATACAAGTGTTCGGTAACTTGCGCACCGTGACACAGTGGGAGTACGTACGTACGAGTACGTGATAAGTATCGTAATGTCCCTCAGAAAGTTCTCTCCAATAAGGTCACGTGTACCCCATCGGCTGTCGGCTATCTACACACCTGCCTCGTGTCCGGCGAGAAACCCGGCGTCCATCCTTCATCTTCAATCTTCAATCTTCAATCTTGACTTTGACTTTGTATCACCGATGGAGAAAATCAAGTACGCCATTATACGCCCATATTCTCCATGTCTAACAACCCACGCAACCTCACTGTTTTGTTTTTTTTTTTTTTTGTTTTTGGGGTTTTTAGGATATCCCCGTTGAACGATCTGTTGAGCCATTCGCGGTTTTTCGTCACGCTGAGGTCTACAGAGGGGGTGTATCGCTCGCTTATACTTTTTAGACTTGCGTCTGTGGGTGCTGCCGCTGGCGAGTCTGTGGAGATGGGCAAGGAGAAAGAGAAAGAGAAAGACACGGGGAAGGAGAACGAGAAAGAGACGGAGACCGGGAAGGAGACGGAGAACGAGACAGAGACGGAGAAAGAGAAGGAGATAGGGACGGGGAACTCGATCGGGAGGGATAAAGACAGCCAGATCTACGTGATGGAATCCGCGTGTCCGCATCTCGGCGCTGACCTGTCCCATGCGGACATCGAAGAATGCGAGTCGAGTCGAGTGGTCGTTTGTCCGTGGCATAAGTGAGCTTGTGTTTTTTTGGGTTGGTTCCCCCTTTGAGGTCGTGGGTTCTAGGATCTGTTTGTCTGTTTGTCTGTTTTGTCTGTGCTTTGGTTCATTCGATTCGTTGATTCGTTCGTTGATTCGTTCGTTCGTTCGTTCGTTCGTTCGTTGATTCGTTGGTTGGGATTGGGATTGGGATTGGGATTGGGATTTGGATTTGGTTGGGTGTGGAAGGTATGATTTTGATTTAAAGACGGGGAAGAGCGAGACGGGGTTGAGAGCGTGTACGTATGAAGTTGAAGTGAGGCGCGAGCGCGAGAGTGGGAGTGGGGAGGGAAAACAGGTGGATTGGGTGTGGGTCGAGACGCCGACTGGCGGTACGGGGTGGACGCTCGTCGAGCTTCGTCCCGTTTCAGAAGGTGCGTTCTGTGCGTTTGCGTTTGCGTTTGGGCGCAGCTGATGCTGATGCTCCGCGTGAAAGAGTTCGTGGACCCCCCTGTTCCGAAACCCACGGCGCCTTTGTTGCCTGTCACCGCCTCGTCTTCGTCCTCGTCTTCGTTCCAGAATAAAGGTATAATCGAAATCGACGAGCCAGTCGTGCCGAGTGAGGATCCGCCGACTACGTTGATGCATTGGGCGGTTTTGATTCTGAATACGCCTGATCCTATTCTAAAGGTCCGTCTCGTGTATGCAAAAGCAAAAGGCTGATCAAAGAAAAAAGGTACAACGCACGCGGGAGGCTGTGAATCGATTTCGAACGGGGAAGTTGGCGGCGATAGGGCATAAATTGGCTAACGCGCCCCGCCCGCCGGACGTGCCGCCTCGTGAAGAGCATGTGGCGAGGAATACGGTGGACCCGGCCAAGATGAGGAGTAGGAAGAGTAGAGCGGTCATGTTGCATGCGTTGGCGAATATCGAGCAGTGGGCGTGAGTGTTGGGGCTCTCTTTCCTGCAGCTTGTTGACGTTTGCTTTTGATAGGATTGATCTTGCGTTTGTTGTGATTCTTTTTTTCAAGAGCCTAGGACTTATTTTGTCTTAGATGGGATATTATGGCGCGGTTTGGACCTGCGTATCCGGATATCCCTCTTGCGTTTTTCTCAGATTTTACGAAAATGGCGCTGGACGAGTCGAAACATTTGTAAGACGTGTCTCTGTTGTTGATGACAACTACTGACAGGTAGATTAGCACGCTGTTGACGTCTCGGCTTGCCGAGATCTCGCCGACGACGCCGTACGGGACGATGCCGGTGCACGCAGCGCTGTGGGAGTCTGCGACGGTGACTGCGCACTCGCTGCGTGCGCGTCTCGCCATTATCCATTTGGTGCACGAGGCGCGTGGGCTGGATGTGAACCCGGGTACGATCGAGCGGTTCCGGCGGGCAGGCGACACGGAGAGCGTGCGAGTGATGGAGGTGATCCACGCGGACGAAGTGACGCACGTCACGTCGGGACACCGGTGGTTTACGTGGCTGTGTGCGCAGGACCCGCGTGTGGATGCGGTCGCGGCGTTTCGGGAGGAGGTGCGGCGTGGGTGGCGGGGAGCGGTCAAGGGGCCGTTTAACGTCGAGGACCGAGCAAAGGCAGGGCTGTCGAAAGAGTTTTACGAGGGGCTGATGTAGTAGATACGTGGATTTGTGCTGACATAAGCTGATTTTGGCTTGTCAGGCGCTGGCATTTGTGGGCATCAACTGGGCCACGATGAGCTCGACAGAGAGCCGGGCCGCCTCACACAAGCCGCGGCCGATGTCGCTGCCTGCGTCTGGGCAGACGGGGATGGGGACGCCCGAGGCGTCGCGGGAGGGGACGGCGAGCAGACGCACGGGGTCGGGGTCGCGCCACCGCACGAACCGGATGCTGGGAGACTATATCCTGAGCAAGACACTGGGGGCGGGGAGCATGGGCAAGGTGAAGCTGGCGACGCACAGTGCGACTGCAGAAAAGGTGACTTTGCCTGCGTGCGTGGTGGGTGGTGGCTGACCTCTGGGCCAAGCTCGCAGTCAAGATCCTGCCGCGGACACACCCCGGGCCGCCGCCGACGAACGAGAGTGCGGCCAAGCAGGCGACCAAGGACGCCTCGAAGGAGATCCGGACACTGCGCGAGGCGGCGCTGTCGATGCTGCTGCACCATCCGTACATCTGCGGCATGCGCCAGATGATCGTCCACCAGCACCACTACTACATGCTCTTCGAGTACGTCAACGGCGGCCAGATGCTCGACTACATCATCGCCCACGGCCGTCTCCGCGAACGCGTCGCCCGCAAGTTTGCCCGCCAGATCGGAAGCGCCCTCGAGTACTGCCACCGCAACAACGTCGTCCACCGCGGTCCGTCCCTTGCTGTCCCTTGCTGTCCACTCACCCCCCCTGCCCCACAGACCTCAAAATCGAAAACATCCTCATTTCCCAATCCGGCAACATCAAAATCATCGACTTTGGCCTCTCCAACCTCTACGACCCCGCCGCCCGTCTCTCCACGTTCTGCGGCTCCCTCTACTTTGCCGCCCCCGAACTCCTCAACGCAAAGTTCTACGTCGGCCCCGAGGTCGACGTCTGGAGCTTTGGCGTCGTCCTCTACGTCCTCGTCTGCGGCAAAGTCCCCTTTGACGACCAGAGCATGCCCGCCCTCCATGCAAAGATCAAGCGCGGCTTTGTCGAGTATCCCGTCTGGCTCAGCGCCGGTCAGTCTTTGCTTGTCACTCATCACACTATTCTCATTCGACTACAGACTGCAAACATATCCTCTCGCGCATGCTCGTCACCGTGCCCTCCCAACGCGCCACACTCGCCGAGGTCCTCTCCCACCCATGGATGGTCCGCGGCCACAACGCGCCTCCAGACCCCCACATGCTCCGCCGCGAGCCTCTCCGTGCGGACGACATCGACCGCGCCGTCATCCGCGGCATGCAAGGCTTCGAGTTCGGCGACGACGACGAGATCGAGCGCAAGCTCCGCGACGTCCTCACGTCCGAGGCGTACCGCCGCGCAGTCCGGTCCTGGGAGAAGAAACACGGTCTCGCAGTCGTCAACGGCTTTGGCTCCGCCGCCACTGTCAACGGATGGGGCCATGCTGCGAACTATGCGGTTTCCCATTCGAGTCTGGCTGTGTCGTTTGATTCGACCACCGCAGGCGGCGCGTCGTCCGCTGCGACGCCTGCTAGAGATAAAGACCGCGAATCGGCGAAAAAGTCGAAACGCTTCTCGGGGTTTGGGTTTTATGGACGTAAACTCTTTGGCGGCGGCGGGGGCGGCAGCGGTGGTGCGGGAGGAGGTGGTGCGGGAGGAGGTGGTGGGTCCTCGGGGTCGCCGCCGTCGCAGTCTACGCACACCTCGTTATTCTCGACGTTTTCAGGGCGCGGACATAGTGCGCATGGGTGGAGTAGTAGCAGTGGTGCAGCTGCAGCTGCAGCTGCTGCGGCTGCAGAGGAAGAGGCGGACCCGACGAGTGGGTTCCACCCGCTTGTGAGTATGTATTTTCTGGCGAGGGAGAAGATGGAGAGGGAGAAGGTGTATGGGCCTGGTGTGTTTGCGAGTTCGCAGTTGAGTTTGGGGCCGGATGGTGTTGTTTCTTCTGTGGGTGCGGGTGCTGCTGCTGCTGCGGGTGTGGGTGTGGGTGTGGGTATGGGTGGGGGTGGGGGTGCGGGTGGGGGTACGAGTGGGGAGAAGGAGAAGGAGGCCGAGCGGGAACTCGTGCGCGATAACAAGGAACGAGAGAGGGAGAGGGACGCCGAGAACAAGGAGCGAGAACGAGAAAGAGAGCGAGAAAGGGAGAGAGAAAAAGCAGACTACTCGATGGCGGTGCCGCGTTTACCAGCGCCGGCGACGACGCATTTCTCAGCGAGGGCGTATGAGAGTCCTGGGTCTACGCCGACGTCGCCTGCGTTTCCGGGTCCTGGCGGTGGTGTTGGTGCTGGGCTTGGTGTTGGCGGTGGGGTTGGCGGTGGGGTTGGGGTTGGAGTTGGGGTTGGAATTGGGGTTGGAATTGGGGTTGGTACGCCGCAGCCTAGAGCGAGGGATGCGGGCGGGGTTGTCGCTTCGTCGTCTGAGGCGCATTCGCCGGTGCAGATGCAGATGCAGATGCAGATTCATGGACATGGGCAAGTTCATGGACATCAGCAAGCGCAAGGGCAGGTGCAGGTACAGGGACAAGGACAAGGGCAGCAAGGGCAAGGGCAAGGGCAAGGACGGGGACGGGGCGCAGGGATACAGGCGCCGCCTGCGACGACGCATCGGAGGAGCCATAGTATGTCCCAGCGACCGATGTGGGGCGGGATGTTTAGCCATGGACATGGACATGGGCAGGGACATGGGTTGGAGGCGCCCATGTTTAGAGGGGAGAAGGTGGTTGCGCGGGAGGAGGATGAGTATGAGGAGAGGAAGGAGAGGGATAAGGAGAGGGAGGGGGAACTTGACAAGGAGAGGGAAAAGGACAAGGAAAAAGACAAAGAAAAGGAGAAGGAAAAAGAGAAGGAAAAAGAGAAAGAGAAAGAAGGAGAGACGAAAGACGCGCCGCTCGCGACGGCGCTAGTGCGGAAGTTTGGGAATATACTTGGGGGCGGGAGCCGGTATGGGTACGGCGCGCTTGGGCGGCGCGGGAGCATGTCGTTGTCTGTGTCGTCGCCTGTGTCGGCGCCGCCGTCCCCGTCCCCGTCCCCGGTGCATGGCCATGGCGTGCTGGCTGCGCGGCCGAGTGTGGATGTGGATAGTGTGGTTAGTGGGAGGAGTGAGGGTGGCAAGCGGGAGAGGGAGAGGGAGAGGGAGGGTAAGGCTGAGGGCGACGAGAAGGAGAAGGATAAGGAGAAAGACAAAGACAAAGACAAAGAGAAGGAGAAGGAGAAAGAGAACGTGCAGCCGCCGCCACCACCAAAGGAAAAGGAAAAAGAAAGGGGAGTGACGCATTCGCTTTCGCAGCCGTTGGGGAGCGCGCATCGTCGTGCGGCGACTGTGCTTGACTCGGCGGGGAGGGGCGGCGCGCGGTATGGGCATAATCGGCGGAGCTCGACGGGCGCTGCGCTTCTTGGTGGAGGCGCCGGTGCCGGTGCAGGTGGAGGTGGAGGTGGAGGTGGAGGTGGGGAGGGTGTAGGAGGGTCCGTGGGACGACATCGGAGGCCGTCGACGGGGTATAGCGCGCGCGAGAGGTTGTTTGGGGACGTGAGAGAGCGGGAGCGGGAAGGAGATGAGGAGGAGGAGGAGGGACGTGAAGAGGGTGGGAGGGGGGAGGAGGAACATGGTGATGGTGATGGTGAGCGGGAGTTTAAGCCTGTGTATTTGAAGGGGCTGTTTAGGTGCGTCCTTTTGGATGTTCGTTCAGTGTAAGAAGCAAGGAACTGATTTTTTTCTTTTTCTTTTTTTTGGGTTTTTTTTGGGTTGCTTTTTGGTACGGCTTGATGGGTGTGTATGTGTAGTGTCGCGACGACGTCGACGAAATCGCCGTCTGTGATCAAGGCGGATATTAGGCGCGTGCTTGATAGAATGCAGGTGCAGTACCGCGAGACGAGGACCGGGTTCGAGTGTGTGCATGTGCCGTCTATCGATCTGTCCTCTGTGGTCGTTCCGAGCGATAGCGCCAACGCCAACGCCACTGCCAACGCAAACGCAAACGCCAACGCCAACGCGAATATGCAGCTGCAACATACGCTGTCTGGCGCGTCGAACACGACTCGGCCTGGGATTGTCAAGAAGGCGTCCAAGATTTCGTTTAGTATGAAGAGGGAGAAGAGGGATGCGGGGTTGGTTGATAACAAGTCTTTGAAAGACAAGGAGAGGGAGAGGGAGAGGGAAGGCCGACCGAGTGGAGCGACGACGACGCTTTCGCCAACGCCGAGTGGCTCTTCGTCGTTTTTTAATGTTTTGCCTGCTGCGTCTGCGGCAGTGAAAGATCTTCCTCAACAGCAGCAACAGCAGCAGTCACCCGTTTCGCCTAATGCGAACGGGGTGGGAATCGCGATGGTCCCGTCGAGCGAGCTGATGGGTTCCGGTTCGACGGCGTCGAGGACAAAGGTGCTTCCGCCGATACCGCGTGATTTTGGAGCAGCGTCGCCACCGCCCCCGCCGCCTGTGAATGCGAACGCGAATGCGAGGACACCAAGCCCGTTGCCCACGGGCGAGGTCGATAGAGAGGTGTTTGAGACGATGGGGAATAATACCCTTAGCGTCAAGTTTGAGATTAATATCGTCAAGGTTCGTGTGCCGCCGCGCGCGGTTCTCTTTGTGTTTTCCTCTCCCCCCCCGCCCCCACCGTTTTCTGATGCGTGTTGTGTAGCTGCCGTGGTTGCCGTTGCATGGGATCCAGTTCAGACGCGCGAGTGGAGATGGATGGCAATATCAGATGCTGGCGCGGAGAGTCCTGACGGAACTAAAATTGTGATTCTTTTTTTACTTTTTCTTTTCGATGGTGGGGTGATGGGATTCGTGGAATGAAGGAATGAAATAACGATGTTGTTTTTTCTCCCTTTTCTTTTACCTTTAGTATTGATCTTCAACCTACTCCCTCTTCCTCCCACGTTTTCTTACTACTTGTTCCTTTTTGACCCTCTGCTTTGCGTGCGTGCCCTTTACCCGTTACCCTTTACTTTTTTACGCTATTAGCTCGCTCGTTAAACTCCCCCAGCTGCTTAGTCTGGCCATCTCATCGCTTCTTCCATGCGCTTTCTGCTACTGCTTTCTCCCCAACCCCTCCTCTGACTACTATTTGACCATTTCATTTCTATTTCGTCATTTCCTCCTCCTTTTCGCTTTGTTACATATTTATGGGTATAACTCTCCTCTCATTCTCTCTCATTTACTCAACAGTCTCGTGTTTTCTTTGGGTTTTTTTTTCTCTTTACTTATGTGAATATAAGCAAGCGTACATTATGCATGGTGAACGTGATTGATGTAGTTCAGTCTTGACGTTTGAATTGTCATTGTTCCTGGGAAAGCTTTCCATTCTATGGGATGAGCTTGCATGAATACAACAAGCACTTGGGAAGCTTCATAATGTGCAGGCCTCTATGAAGCCAGCTTGCCTTGAGAACGCGCAATAACAGTTTGGGAAGCGGTAATTTACAAGCGATACTGTGGAGTGATTTCGTCATTTCGTCCAGTGAACTCCTTCCTCATTTCCCCTTTTCCTTGGTCTCTACTGGAGGAAGCCATTCCACTGGATGGGTATTGTACATGGGCCAAGGAGGTAATACCACCTACCACATAGCGACATCAGCAATTATTAGGCAATTAATCCAAGCCACGCACCAAGGCAAGCGCCAACGTCGCCCCGCCGAAGAAGATAAACGTGAGTGCAAGGGATTGCGCAGCAAAGCCCAGAATGAATCCAGTAATCTACCAACGAGGGGGAGCCCAGTCATTTAACACCCGGCGTCTATTTCGAAATCGAGGCTGGTGATACGTACCGCGCTCGCAATGAGCACAATTCGCGAGATGAGCTCTACAAGTGCTTGCCCGTGAAAGTCCTATCACATCGTGAACACTCCACTTCTTACACGCACAAAGTCGAACAACGACAGTACGCACGATTCTACCCTCTGTCACCCGCTGCACATACGTCGTGAGTCCTGACATTGCTGGGTTGTTTGCCCCTCCTGAATCTGGTCCTGAGTCTTGTTCTCGTTCAAAGGTTTATAGCCGAGCGCAATTGTTAAGAGACGCGGTCGATTGTCCTTGGACTGACGTGGACTTTGTCAAAGTATGTCGGATATCGGATTCATTTGGTTTACAGCCTTCAGTCATTTGTATTCCGTTGTATCTTTGCCTTTGTCAATGCACCCGGCTGTATACATAAAAATAGTTCTCTAGTTCAGTCCCAGCAGCACGAGGTCCTATCCAAGGCCAATTTCTTTTTCCAGCCGAGGATGAAGAAGGAAACCAAGTTCTCTCGTTACACAAGTTGATTTAGGATGTAACGGTCACGGACAACCCGGTTGGTTTTCCCGCCACAGTATAGTAACGATGTTTGTTCTAATGGGACAGGTAGTCCAACTGGTTCGTCGAGTGCAATTCCGACGTGTTCCATTTTAGGCAAAACGTTACACCGTTTTATCTCTATAAAATTCGTTTGTGACGATATTTGCGACCTACGATGATGGTAATGTGGACCATCCAGCATCCAGAACGACATCATCTTGAGCACTTTATGTAACTGTCTATCACGGTCCTGAGACAAGCATAAACGAGACTAATTGTACAATGAAGCACTATTGGGGAGACCGATAACAATCGTACTAATTGTCAGGTTGGGGGTTTTCATAATTCAGAACCAACACTTCTTTGCTCGGGGCACTCGAACAACTCCATGCCTCCGAGTCCTGTTCTGTAACCGGAAAAAGTTGAAATGTAGTCCAGCATTTCGTTTAAGTGAAATCAAGGATCTTGGAGCCACCCTAATCCTCAACCGTTTCAATAACCACGGTCCAGAACACCTGTCCCCATGGTAATCCATTATCGTCCGAACCAGGGTCGCGAGCGGACTTGCGCTCGCAGCACACGAACCGAGCTGGCTGCCCATCAAATCCCTGCGTTAGATCAAAAGATAGACCACCAGGAAGACGGAGCGTCAACGAGGGGTCAAAGTCCAGAAAGCCATTGGACATGTCAGTAGTTAGAATGTCCTGTGCACCTTTGTTCGTGATGAAGACTGGCGGGAAATTAAAGAAAACAAACCTTTGGCCCGAACGTAATCTCCTGACGATGTGCCGCACTAGCAAAATACGCACGACGTCGGAATGCAGGGCCGTATTCTGAACTCTCCGTGTCAGTTAATGGGGCATCTGTGCGTGCAAGATGAAGCTGGGAGGTGTCATCAGAGGTGGGAACCTTGGCCGGGAAGTGTTTCAGCATTTGCAAAGGAGAAGCACCATCATGGCCGCGGCCGTGGGCGATACGTGTATGCGCAAAGTATGGCATCGTCGAGATGAGCGGTGACAATGCCCATGGGTGCGTCTGCGATGTGAGGTCGTGTCCTATCGTTGGATCTAAATTACTTTGGGAGGATTAGAATTTGCTTGAGCTTAGTCGACCTTTGGTGCATAATCACCTCAAAAAATCTAGGATAGTCCCACTTCCCAGTGGAAGCTTCAATTGGCGGTCAAAGGTGCTGCCAAAAAGCACATCGTCTGCTGAGATGTTTTCGAGGAACCTGCCTGATAATCGATTTTAATCAAGTCCTAGATGCCAAAAAGAGACGGGGTTCACCTCGGACCTGGATACTCCAGGTCATTCCTTGGCGCTCCGGATGTTCAAAGTAGTCGTATGCGTCTTTTTCTGAGCCGGTGAAGCCTTTAATGCACACGACAACCTGGCCCTCATACCGATCAGAAACGAGCGAGAAAGCATTTGTGGTATTGACAAGATGTGTGATGGGAGTGAGTGCTGTACCAGTACCAGCGAGAACACGGATACGGGGAGACATCTGGTAAATCGACTTTGTAGTTGACAGGAGGATCAGAGACAAAGAGACGTAAGGAATCGCTGGTACGATAGCCTGTGATGGGGTTGCGCAGTGATTCTAGCAGTATAAGTAGAGGATTTACATCGGATCTGATATTGGCAACTCTGTTCCAGCATTGTGTTAGATTGCACCCGGCCGAACTCCCAGAGATAAGTGCAGGTAGTAAGGCATAAGTGGTATGTCAGCGCTGGTACTCGTGTAATCCTTGAGTGCTTGGGCCTCACTCGACCCGATCAAGGAAGAAAGGAAGAAGCCTTGGAACACACAAAGGGTCAAACTTCAAATTAAGGATACACCCTTGAAATTTTTTAAAGTTTTGGGGGACCAACCAACCACTAGCTGTAACTGCTTTCAACGTTGGAAGAATGTCATAATAGGTCCCAAAAACCACCTAAGGCAGGTCGGTCGGTATTTGCTTCTTGATGGGGACTTAGGGGGGGGGGTTATTTGTGTTGAGAGAAATGAGAACGACCGCCTAGAGGTAATGCTTCAATTTCTACAGGCCCGACGTGCACAGTGATAAGCCACGACGTGAGTGAACCAGCTTCATTCGGTCGTCTGATGGTGTGAGAGGGAGTGGATTTGTGCAGTTGCAGTTCGTTTTGAATTAAATGGTTCACTTCAAGTGCAGCGCGAGGTTTGCGTGAGAAATTGCATTTCTGAATCCGAAGAAGCCCCCTAAAGAAAGGCCGAAACTCAAGCTAACTACGAGGGACTATTGAGGTACGAGTAGAGATATGTAGAGCTGAATAGATGAAGTAGGAATGGCGGGTGGGGATGCAAACGCGCGACGTAAGATCTAATCCGACGAATCTGCGAGCGCAGTGTGAGACGATAGAGTCTTCCGGCTGCGCTCGCGGGTTTATAAGTAAGTGAGAACAATGCGGACAAAGATGAGGGCAAAGAGGAGAGAAAGAGACAAAGAGGTAGAGAGATAACCGAGATGAGATAATCTAATGCCCGAATTAACCCTGGGCAACCACACCCACACTCCAACTTTGTGCGTAAACACGTGAGAACACGTGAGCTTCAGAAATTGCCGACTGGCCGGAAATAGACCGGAGATGGACTAAGACATAATTTTTCATCAATTTCTGCATATTACATAGATACTGTCTCCACGTGTAGATGTTCCTGATATACTACGCATGATCATAACACGTTTTGATGTGTATTGGTGTATCTATTTTATGTGGAACACATTCTCTGTATGTTTCAGAAGGCTTGAGGATCATATCCTGGTCATAAATCATCAATTGGGCAAGGAGAGTATCATATTGACATGTTGAGAAATCTATGGGACAGGAATTGCCTTAAGATAGATAGTGCAAGTACAGACATAGCATGAAGCCAGTAGTAGGTCATTTTGACCAAAAAATGTGTTGTTTCCACTGATGTTGGTATGAAAGTGTTCTGAGATCTAGAATAGATTAAGGTTTCTCTGTGCAGTGGACTATTTTGCTATCATGTGATTTTGTTTTTTGTTGTTGATTGCTCTTAGGCTGAAATGAGTGTGGAAATAATGTCTTTGATTTTTACCATTATGTAATTCAAAGTTCAATACTTGTTTGTCTATACTGTTGCTCATATAAGCAGAGTAAGTGTAGGAATAATGTCTTTGATTTTTCATGTCATGTGATCCAAAGTTCAACACTTGTTTGTCCAGACTATTGCTCACATTAGCAGCAGAGTAAGCACTGCTGGCACCAGAACCTGTTTCCATCAGAAAAAGTGACAAAGAAATGTGTTATGCCATTTCCAATGTACATATTTCCAATAGAAAAAGGTTAGAGACAACAGAAAATGCCTTTTTTCAAGGCAAAAAGTTGCCAAAGAAATGGTATAACACATTTCTTTCTCACTTTTTCTGGTGGAAACAGGTTCTGGTGCTATCAGGCAATTACTATTTCACATCTATTTCTTCACTATTTCTTCACCCTTTCTTCACTCATTTCATGTCTATTTCTTCACTTTTTAGCCTTGCTCTCAACCTTCTAGACTTCTGCCTACTTGGTTGGGGAATAGCACAGGCCATACTCCTTTGACTTACTCAGCCCAATGCCAGACTGTAAGGGCAACCTTTGGAAGCTATGGCTCAGTCACACAGCTGGCAAAGGGAGATCTAAAGTGTAGTGTATGTATAAGTAATAAAAGTAAGTAATAACAACTACACACCTGGCAAAGGGAGATCCAAAAAGAACAAGTCTAAGAATTCACCTTGCCAGGCACTCAGAAAATAAAAGTAAATCACATGATATATAAGTCACATGTAAGGATCACATGTCCAGATCACCTGCTTGAGGTCACATGTCTGGATTCCAGGTCTAGGTCACATGCTGAGGTCACATGTGCAGCTGAGTTTGAAAAGAGGGATGGCAAGTTGGTCAGAAATACTCCCTCTTTTGAAACTCAGCTCAAGTTGATGCTTGAGAGAGTTTGGCCTCAGACCAAGTAAATCCCAGAAGTGTGGCATATGCTATCC